>MDKI01138576.1:0-46352 GCA_005239505.1 Nicotiana paniculata
CCAAGAACTGCTCTGGAGTTGTCTGAAATCACTATATAACACCTCGCACACCTACCCGTGCTACCACAACTCAGTTGAGTACATTAGATTGATCAAATCTAAAGATTTCTTCTTTTATCTATATAATAACCTCACAATCCAGTTCCAACACTTGAAATTCTCTAGCAGGCCTGCTTCCAATATATAATCACCGTATCAACTACCACACGATATACCAGAACACGACAGCATACCTTTTCTGAATTAGTAACATGCACTGCATAATTCATCATCTGACCACAATCACACTCCCTGCACCTTAATAGCCAAGATTTCACGAATCTGATGCTCCCAATGCACCTTACAATATATATACATACATCTTGCTATAATGCTGACGATACCACCATAACGGAGGAGATGTGTAGAAATTCATAACCAACTGCAGAGTTAACAAATCACTGAATATCCCATCTTGACTAGAATCATCACTTCATTATGAACCGAATAATGGTAACTATCATTTAATGTATTTCACATAATCTTATCGCACTGATCCCTGATCCAATAATCTCGTCTCACCCAGTATGAACTGATCAGACAACAAATCACCCCAAACATGACCAACAGGCTCACAGGATACCACAACGCGCCAATAGGCCATAACTCGAACATGATACATAAAGGAATGACCCAGGAAGGGACTACTCGACTCACGCAACTAATATGAACTTTCTCAAAAAATAGGAAGTAAAACACAAGGAAAATAAATATAGGAACTTGACTCATCATCACACTGTTGCGGCGTGCAGCCCGATCCAAATAACATACCCGTGGTGACGTGCCACCCGATCCACACATAAAATCTACATAAGAAAATGCACGGAGCTGAATCGCTCACTATTACAAATTACCGAATATCTATCACAAGCACGCTAAGTGCATAATACCATCCTTGGGAGACTGATAAATTCATATGCTACAAAACTCAAGCACAACTGAGTTGCGATATATATATATATACACACACACACACACTCTAGATCTCAAGAGTTGTCCTGCTCACATAACATCATCACTACGCGGAGATCTCAACACATAATAAATTATCAAGCCATTTCACAACTCACACGGCACAATCATATTATTACATGAATTTGACGAAGACGGAAAAACATCTGTTGTTCTAATACCTTTTCATGAAGAGCGCTCTACTGAAATAAACCTGCTTGGCTCATACGGAGCCTATAATCATATTTAAATCCATCCATAAACATCGAGCACACCAAACTAAGCTAATAGCTTTACCTGGGTCCATATTAACCCATTTTCTCTCACAATACACAAGAAAAACAATCATAGCCGGGACAAACACCCCACAATCCACAATCAACTGAACCTTTACGCCTTCCAGGTATAAATTCTCAAATAAGCAATGTTACACTTCTTTATACTCAGTCCAAATCTTCAATCCATTAAGTGACTACATGCCACACTTATACAATCTTCCCGTGGTCACACTCCCACGACCTTTCACACAAGGTAGCAAGTCTGCACATCCACCACTGGCCACACAAATGCTGTAAAAAAAATTAAGAACCCATAACCAGGGAACAAAGCGTCTTCCTCCAAATATCGATCCCAAGTGACACTGAAGATAACACCAGCTTACTCTGGACTTTCAAATCACTTTTTCTTGCTCATTCGAGCTCATGACATCCTTGTCAACACCAAACCGAAATCTTGATCCTTACTTTTAATTCCATGCTGCTTACTGCACCTGATATACCAATATGAAATAGCGCAAGAATTCCACTATAACTCCTGAATCACTAATAGGGCGAACACTTCATCATATATAAACCTTTTACTTACCTCAATTCAAGAGAACAATAACAATACTCCAGTGAATCCTCACAATCACAATACATGCAAATCCTTAAGTAGTGGTTTGAACCATCATAAGCCTTCCGGGATCAGCCTACACCTGACAGACCATAGCACTCGAATGCTCCCAAATCAAATATGTTACGGAGGCCGTCAAACCTCGCACACACTGTGCAAACCACACGCATAACTCAATTACACTGACGAAACTGATCACTGCCGCACATATGCCATTTCAACCATGGCTAATCAATCTATCTTCTTTCAATCATTCTTAATTGCCTCAGAAATAATAGTAACTTCCTCCAACTCATAGCAAACTCAACTCTCACTCATCCCGAGTGACCTTGATTCACGAGACCATGATGTCTCATTCCCACAACCCGTCCCATACCCTCCTAAAAATCTTTCTACAACCCAGAGTTTATTTCTCTCACTCCTCAAATGCTATCATGCATGCTGAAACATATCATAGAACACTCCAACCATTTTCCTTCTCTCAGGAATTACGCTGCAAAAGCTCAATTCTTAATCATACGGCTGCCTGAAACCCTTAAACGCCGCATTCTTAACTTTGAATTCACTAGGACCGCTATTGAGAGCCACCCACTCTGACTGGTCCCGAATACAATCAACTCCAAGGCTCTTCTAGCACATGAACACCCTTTTCAATGAAACACGTGACTGAGTCACTACCATTAAAACTCGCCTATGCCTTAAGCATAAATTCTGAATCTTTCAAAGCCTAAACCTGGTCCAACAGGACCAACTTTTGCACATATTTATCAATTCCCATGCTCAATTACCACTTTATTCCTTAGTTGTAATAACTTGCCAATATGTCGACAATCTGCAACACTTATGAGAAGATAATATTGCAGCCCAATTGCAGGTGGTGGGACTCCCCCACTTAGCCCGAAGCTACTCCTTGCACCACTCTAGAACCTACTGAGATCATTTCTCCTTTGTTAACATGATCTTGCTCAACCAATCCTTCCAAATTCTCTTGTTAGCACTCCCTAAATACTCAAATTCCCTAGCATCATTCACACATTATGCCTCCTACCGAATAGTCACTAGAATCCCTCACAGAAACTTTCCAACCACACAACCGCTAACCTACTCACAGGAGATAACCCACCTGTGGAAATCACCAACTGACACCTTCCAACGACGCTGTACTGCACACCCTCTACAACCCTAATATCCCATCCTAAGACTGCTCTCACTCACCAACTTTACCAGTCCGTCCGCTCCTCATGGATATCTACTAAATGCGCTACAACATCTTTGGATTCACCGCCACATTGCGTCCGTCTTCATTCCTAATGAATCCTCCCTGTTGTACCCAACCTTTCGCTGAAATAACCTAGATTTCAACTTAAGCTTGTAGCCCCAATCACCATCCACTAAAACTCTCAAACCTTCCCTCAAGGTAGGAAGCTATCTTACCACTGAACTCTTGTGCTACACTTCCACTCATTCCACTTGGTTAAGCTCATTCCTTTAGGCACTACCTGACCTCCTTTCGTTACGCCTGGCCTTTTAGAAATATTGTCACCGCTTGAAACTTCTCACATGTCTTCCTTCATCGTATTCTATCCAATCCAATATCATTCTCTGGAGCTCTTACACCAGTAGATCACCGCGACTTCAAACTCTCTGAGGATCATCTTTCTCGAGCTGCCTTTATTAGAAATGACTATTCAATCCTGAGCCACCACGCACCACGATCTCAAACAATCGCTTCTTCAATACTACTTCACAACACTCTGACCTAATGCAATCGAAGAAACCATAGCACCGACAAACTTAACACATTCCATTTGATCAATGACAACGATTTCATATCACAGGTGAAGATCCCACATTACTTGAAAAAACCAAGTCTTACTGCTTTATCAATCCAAAACCTGACCATATATAGTCCAAATGCCTTTCCTCTGTCGAAACTAAAATGTTGAAATCTCAAAATCACGCCCTGAGAAGACCTCCCTTCAGCCATTCATCACCCCCAACGTATGGGCAAGCATTCTATCATCATATCGACATCGCGCGATAACCAATCGTAAGCACTGTCACTACCTGAGTATAGCCTTAAGTCTCTCAAAAACACAGCTACTGAGCCGAAACAAAACATTAACCTTCTGCAGGTCCACAACAACAGCCCTAACCAATTACTCATGAAAAGCATCTCGCATCATATCCGTAGCACCATTTCAATTCCTCAAATTCTCGATTCATAGCAAGCACTTCGCGACGCATAAGATTGAGTAAGAATAAACATAGGCATAAGCCTTAAACGAATCAAATCGCACGATGAGGAATCAAGAAGGGAAGTACTCCTAATAGCCATGTAGCCTCTCGAAAATAAGTACAGAAGTCTTCATACCGATACGCAAGACTCTACTAGACTTGCTCATGACTCGTGAGACCTAAGGGAACCAGTGCTTTGATACCATGTTGTCACGACCCAAAATCCATAAGGTCTTGATGGCGCCGAACACCATTGTCAGGCAAGTCAATCATTAAATAGTTAAGTTAAATTTCCTGTTTTAGCATTTTTGAAATCATTACCTTTCACTTTATTACATGACAACTGAATAAAATATGCTAAGTAAATACGACAGTTTAATATTCCATTTTTATAAAATACATCCCAACACATCCCAGAACCCGGAGTCACAAGAGCATGAGCAAATTCTAAGAATTTCACAAATACTACAAAGCTTGTCTGAAATACAAATTGGACAAGGAATTTAAAAATAAAAATAAATACAATATCAGGGAGACTCTGTCGGCTGCGGGTCGCCTCCGGATGATGCAGCTCACCTAAGTCTCCAAGCCGGCCACATCGCTGTGAAAGTACTTGTGCAATAAAAATGCACAGCAAGTGTAGCATGAGTACGTCCCGCCTAACCTCAGAGAGGTAGTGACGAGAGATCGATTTGACACTTGCTAGAGGTCAATTTAGTATAATCAAGTGAGACACTAAGCATGCATGTCATAGGCAATTTACTAAAATCAGGAATAAATAATATCAACTCCTTCCATATTTAACACTTTAAATCTTCGTCATTTCAGTTGTCAATTAAAAGTTCATAGGCCAATAAACAGGTAATAATTACAAAAAATACGCACCAATTATCATGCCCAAGTAATTCCAAGGGTCGAACGGTGCGGATCAACAATAATAAAACGTGCACTGCCGAGGGTAGAACGGCCCGAACCATAGATGCATCTATCTGCCCCGCTCTTGAATCGAACATGCGACGCGGTTAACATAATACTAGGGCTACCCCGCTCGTGAATCATACCTGCGACTCGGGTCCCCATATAAATAAGCATAAATACAGGGTCATCCTGCTCGCGAATCATACATGTGACTCAGGCACCCAAATTTACACATATTCACACCAATAAACCACATTTTTTTTATCAGGAAAATTAGTTGTTCTATGAAGTGATAAAATTCTCCTTTTAATAAACATGAGAATAGTATTTACAACCTTTCTGGAAATTTACTTGCCAATTTTGATAGGGTTCCAAACTCTATAGATTTATCTTAAACACAATTATCCAAGGAAGAACCAATTCTCCATTCTAGATGATTAAGAGAAGTAAACTCTATCCTTCTCAGAGGTTTAGATACTAACTGAAAGCATCACATGATATTTTATTGACAAGGTCACAAGTACAACAAGTAAAGCATGCTAGTGGGTCCTAGACTACCCGGACATGGCATAATAGTAGCTACGCACGGACTCCCGTCACCTCGTGCATATGTAGCCTCCGCAAATAACAGCATGTATTCATTTAGAAAGGAGACTTACCTTGCTCCGAAATTCTATAACCGGCTTCCAAGCCCTTCCGACGACTCCAATGGATGCACAACGCCCCAAACAACCAAATAATGGGCAAAGAAATGAAAATTTATTCTAATACTCGTAAAAAATTCAAATTATATACTTTGCCAACTCCGCTCAGTGAATTGGCCAAAATGCCCTCGGGCCCACGTGCCCGGATTCCGAAATTTTTTGAAGATAATGATTACCCATGACTTTAATAGCTCAAATATATAATTTACTCTTAATTTTATGCTCAATTCGAGGCTAAAAATCCAAATACAAATTTGTAGGTTTTCTTCAAGATTTTCCAATTTTCTTCTAATTTATGTGCCTAATTCCATGCATAAACCTTGTATTTAACTTAGAAACATGAAGGAATTACTTATCTAGCAATGCATGAAGAAAATCCTCTCTTCAAGCCTCTAAAAATCGCCCACACCAAAAGAAAATGGGAGAAATGAGCCAAGAATCCCATTTTAAAATATTCTGCCCAGGCCATTTTCGCACCTGCGATACGATCTTTGCACCTGCGCTCCCGCAGGTGCACCCTAGAGCCTGCACCTGCGGCTTCCTTCTCCTCCACTCGGATCCGCACCTGCGACCCATGGCCCGCATCTACGCCTTCGCAGGTGAGGAAATTCCATCGTACCTGCAATCTCAGCCAAGCCAACCCACTCTCGCACCTATGGCGCCAAAGCCACACCTGCGGCCAAATCCTCGCAGGTGCGGTCACACCAGACACCAGTAGCCCAGCTCCTCTTCTAACTTCAAATTTGATCCGTTAATCACCCGGAATCCACCCGAGGCCCCCGGTACCCCGTCCAATCACACGACTCAGTCACATAACATCCCACGGACTTGCTTGAGGCCTCAAATCACATCAAACAACGCCAAAATCACGAACCGCACTCAAACTCAAACTTTATGAACCTTAGAATTTCCAACTTCTATATCTGATGTCGAAACCTATCAAATCACGTCCGGTGGACCTCCAATTTTGCACACAAGTCATATTTTACATTACCGACCTACTCCAACTTCCGGAATCGCATTCCGACCCCGATACCAAAATTTCCACTTCCGGTCGGATTTCTGAAAAACCTTCAAATTTTTATCTTTAGCCAAATGACTTCAAAATGACCTATGGACATCCAAATTCACTTCCGATCGCGCTCCCAACTCCAGAATCACCATACGGAGTTATTCCCACTCTCGGAATCCCAAATGGACATCAATAACACTTAAATGTGCTTCAAGTAAAACTTTAGAAATTTCTTCAAAATGCTAACTCCCACGATATACGCCGAAACACTCCCGTGTTATCAAAAACCCAATCCGGACATACGCCCAAGTCCGAAATCATCATACAAACCTGCAGGAACCTTCAAATCCTGATTTGGAGTTGTTTACTCAAAATTTCAATCTTAGTTGATTCTTCCAACTTAAGGCTTCCGAATTGAGAATTTTCTTTCCAAAGTAACTCTAAACTTCCCGAAATTCAATTCCGACCACGCCCAGGGATCATAATACCTGAAACGAAGCTGCTCACGGTCTCAAACCGTTGAACGACTCGCTAGAGCTCAAAACGATCGGTCGGGTCATTACAATAACAGTTACATCAAAAGAATCTACAGTTTAGACTAAGTTCAAGTCAAGAAAAGAAGCAGGAATTCACTAAGCATGCTGCAAACAGTTCAGTTAAGAAATTAAGACACGTAGACTAGCTACTTTACGTAACAGGATAACTACACATGCTAGTATACTCAATTAAGGTGAAAACAGGCAATTACTAAGTAAAATCAGGTATTTGCAACAAATAACCCTCACACATCAATATTAGTACCAAATCCTAAGGGGATTTCCCCCAACAAGGTTAGGCAAGTCACTTACCTCGAACCAAGCTAAATCAATCGGTAGCAATATTTTTTCCATGAATATCCGACTCCAAATGGACCAAATCTAGCCAAAATCAATTACGTACCATAAATATAGCTATAAGAAACTAATCTAATCAATGAAATCTAAGCTAAAGAAAAAACTTAGGAAATCGTCCCAAAAAGCCTCCCCGGACCCACGTCTCGGAATCGGGTAAAAGTCACGAAGTATGAACACACATTCACTCATGAGTCCAACCATATAAAAATTACTCAAATCCGACCACAAATCGTCTTTCAAAACTCAAAATTTTTGTTGAAGAGCTTCTTCCAAATTTTCCCAAATTTCAACCCCAAAATCCGAAAATAAAGATGAAATTAATGATAGATTAGTGGGATATAACCAAAATAGAGTGTAGAATCATTACCCAATCGATGCCTCTGAAAATCCCTCAAAATCTCATCCAAATCCGAGCGCCCAAACTCAAGTTTTGATAAAAATGGCCAAACCCTCGTTTTTGAAATGGTATAAGGCTGCCCAGGCATTTCTTCTTCGCGAACGTGGCCAAATCCCCGCGTTCGCGAAGTACAAACTTTCTTTCAGCTAAAATCCTTAATCGTGAATGTGATACCCTTGTCACGAACGTGAAGACTACACAGATTGACCTTACGCGAACGCGAAACCAACGTCGCGAACGCGTAGGCAAATCACCTGAAGCCCCATCTGACCATTCCTCTACGCAAACACGAGGACCATATCGCGAACGCGTAAGCTAAAGGATCCACACCATCCCTAACGCAAGAATCACATCGCAAACACGTACAACACAGTCGGTCTCCCTGATACCTTATGTGAACGCGAGACCTCCCTTACGAACGCGATGAAGGAAACAAGCAAAAGACACCAGATTTTTCAGCAACTTCCAACAAGTCCAAAATGATTTGTTAACCATCCAAAATTAACCTGAGGTCCCCGTGTCCTCAACCAAACATACCTACCAGTCCTAAAACACTATACAAACTTAGTCGAGCCCTCAAGTAACATCAAACAACGCTAGAAATACAAATCACCCTCCGATTCAAACTTAATGAACTTGAAATTTCCAATTTCTATAACCGATGCCGAAACCTATCAAACTACGTCCGATTGACCCCAAATTTTGCACACATGTCATATTCAATCTTACGGACCTACTCCAACTTTTGAAATCAGAATCCGAACCCGATATCAAAAATTCCACTATTGGTCAAAATCTCTAAAAAATTCGACTTTCGCCATTTCAAGCCTAAATGAGCTACAGACCTCCAAAACACAATCCGGACACGCCCCTAAGTCCAAAATTACCCAACAAAGCTAACGAAACCGATGAAACTCCATTCTGGAGTCGTCTTCACACAGTTCCAACTACGGTCCAAATCCTAAGACTTAAGCTTTTGTTTAGGGACTAAGTGTCCCAACGTACTCCGAAACCATACCCAACACCTCCTGGAAAGACACATAAGCAGAAAAAGACATGGGGAAAGAAGTAAATAGGGGATCAGGGATATAACTAAAAACGACCGGCCGGGTCGTTACATCCTCCCCCTCTTAAAATGATCGTTCATCCTCGAACGAGTATAGAGACATACCTGAAGAGGTGAAAAGGTGAGATTAACGGCTGCACATATCATGCTCAGTCTCCTAAGTCGCCTCCTCGACCGGCTGACCCATCCACTGAACCTTCACAGAAGCAATGTTCTTTGACCTTAGCCTTCTATCTTGTCTGTCCACAATAGCCAATGGCTCCTCAACATAAGATAGATCTTTGTCTAGCTGGACTGAGATGAAATCCAACATATGAGCCGGATCACCATGATACTCCTGGAGCATAAAAACATGGAATACCGGATGAACTCTTGCTAGACTGGGAGGTAAGGAAATACCATAAGCAACCTCCCTAAAACGCCGCAACACCTCAAAGGTACCAATGTACCTTGGGCTCAGCTTTCTCTTCTTCCTGAACCTCATAACCCCCTTCATAGGCGATACCAAGAGCAAGACCCATTCTCCAACCATGAATGCCATATCGCGAACCTTTCGGTCCGTATAACTCTTATGTCTGGACTGGGCTGTGCAAAGTCGATCCTGAGTCACCTTCACCTTATCCAGGGCATCCTAAACCAAGTACGTACCCAATAATCTAGCCTCGCCCGGCTCGAACCCGTCCACTGGGGACCGACACCGCCTACCATACAAAGGCTCATACGGTGCTATATGGATGCTCGTCTGATAACTGTTGTTTTAGGAAAACTCCGCTAGTGGAAAGAACTGATCCCACGAACCTCCAAACTTCATCACACACGCACGGAGCATATCCTCTAATATCTTAATATTGCACTTGGACTATCCGTCGTCTGAGGGTGAAATTTTGTGCTCAGCTCTACTCGAGTACCCAACTCATGTTTTATGGCCCTCCAGAACCGCGATAAAAACTGCGTACCCCGGTTATAGATGATAGATACCGGTACGCCATGAAGCCTGAAGATCTCACGGATGTAAATTCGAGCCAGCTTCTCGGAGGAATAGGTAGGCACCATAGGAATGAAATGATCTGACTTGGTCATCCTATCTACAATCACCCAAACTGCATCAAACCTCCACTGAGTTCGTGGGAGTCCAACAACGAAATACATATTAATCCGCTCCCATTTCCACTCCGAAATATCTAACTTCTGAAGCGACCCACCCCTCTGTTGATGCTCATACTTCACATGCTGACAATTTAGACACCGAGCCACATACTCCACTATGTCCTTCTTCATCCGCCTCCAGCAGTAATGCTGCCTTAAGTCCTAATACATCTTCGCGGCATCTGGATGAATGAAGTACCGCGAACTGTGAGCCTCCTGGAGAATCAACTCATGAAAACCATCTACATTGGGAACACATAACCTGCCATGCATCCTCAATGCACCATCATCCCCAATAGTGACCTCCTTAGCATCATCGTGTTGGACCGTGACCATAAGGATAAGCAGATGGAGGTCATCATATTGACGCTCCTTGATACGATCATAAAGAGAAGGCCGAGAGACCAAACAAGCCAATACTCACTCGGGATCAAAAATATCTAGTCTCACAAATTGGCTGGCTAAGGCCTGAACATCTATCGCTAATGGTCTCTCTCCTTATGGTAGATATGCTAAAATCCCCAAACTCTCCGCTCGGAGACTCAAAGCATTGGTCACCATATTGGTCTTCCCCGGGTGGTAAAAAATGGTGATATCATAGTCCTTAAGTAGCTCCAACCACCTCTGCTGACGCAAGTTAAGATCCTTTTGCTTGAACATATGCTGCAAACTCCGATGATCGTTGTAAATCTCACAAGGAACACCGTACAAATAGTGCACCAAATCTTCAAGAATAATAGTTGCTAACTCAAGGTCGTGGACAGGATAGTTCTTCTCATGCACCTTCAGTTGTCTGGACGTGTAGGCAATCACCCTACCGTCCTGCATAACCACCGCACCGAGACCAATGTGCAACACATCATAATATACAGTGTAAGACCCTGAACCTGTAGGAAATATCAATACTGGGGTTGTAGTCGAAGCTGTCTTGAGCTTGTGAAAGCTCTCCTCACACACCTCTGTCCACCTGAACGGAGCACCCTTCTGGGTCAGCTTGGTCATAGGTGCTGCAATAGATGAGAGTCCCTCTACAAAATGATGGTAATATCCCGCCAAACCAAGAAAACTTCGAATCTCCGTAGTTGATTACGGTCTAAGCCAACTCTGCACTGCTTCCACCTTCTTCGAATCCACCTTGATCCCATCACTAGATTCTATCCAAAACTCACACTTTAAAAAAATTTCATATAATTTCTTTTCTCTGAAAGTCTGAAGCACAGTCCTCTGGTGCTGCTCATGATCCTCCCGAGTTTGTCAGTACTCCAGAGTGTCGTCAATAAACACAATGACGAAGAAGTCAAGATAAGGCCGGAACACATTGTGTATCAAGTGCATAAAAGTTGTTGGGGGCATTGGTTATCCCAAAAGACATCACAAGAAACTCATAGTGACTGTACCGAGTCCAGAAGGCAGTCTTTGGGATATTTGGCTCCCAAATCTTCAACTGATGATAGCCTGAATGTAAGTCAATCTTGGAAAACACCCTGGCACCATGTAATTGATCAAATACGTCATCAATACGAGGCAATGGATACTTGTTATTCACTATGACTTTGTTCAGCTGGCGATAATCAATGCACATATGCATAGAACCATCCTTGTTCTTCACAAATAAGACCGGAGCACCCCAAGGTGACACACTAAGCCGAATGAAACCCTTATCAAGCAACTCCTACAACTGCTCCTTCAAATCCTTCAACTCAGCAGGAGCCGTATGATATGGAGGAATAGAGATAACTTGAGTGCCCGACAACAAACCAATACCAAAATCAATATCTTTGTCGGGCAGCATTCCCAGAAGATCAGCTGGGAACACATCTGGGAAGTCCCTCATTACTGGAAATAACTCAATTGTAGGGGTATCAATACTGACATCTCTCACATAAGCTAGATACGCGCCACACCCCTTCTCAACCATTCGTTAAGCCTTAAGAAATGAAATAACTCTGGTGGGAGTGTACTCTAAGGTACCCCTCCACTCTAATCAGAGTAAACCTGGAAAAGCCAGCGTCACGGTCTTAGCATGATAATCAAGAATAGCATAATGGGGAGACAACCAGTCCATGCCTAAGATAACATCAAAGTCTACTATGCTAAGTAATAATAAATCGACTCTGGTCTCAAAACGACTAAGAGCAATCAAACACGACCGATACGTGTGATCCACAATAAGAAAATATCCCACAAAAGTAGACACATAAATAGGGGAACTCAAAGAATCTCGAGATACGCCCAAGTACGGGGCAAAATAAGAGGACACGTAGGAATATGTAGAGCCTGGGTCAAATAATACTGACGCATCCCTATGACAAACCGGAACAATACCTGTGATGATAGAATCTGAAGCAACTGCCTATGTACGAGCCGGAAGAGCATAATACCGGGCATGGACTCCCCCTCTAGGGCGACCTCGACCTCCCCGACATCTCCGACCTCCCCCTCGAGCTGGTCGAGTAGGTGGGGCGGTAGCTGGTGCTAGAATCATAGCCTGAGGACCCGGTGGATCACGTGGTGGTTGAGAAGTCTGTGGAGGTGCACCCCTCCTAAGTCTGGGGCAATCCTTCACCATATGACGAGTGTCGCCACACTCAAAACAAGCTCTCAGAAGGCGTGGTTGTTGTGACTGACTCGGGCCAAGTCTGCTGGATTGGATGCTAAAAGCACCCCGAGTAGGAGGCACACTAGATACTGGCGGTGCATAATAAGGCTCCTGGGGCCTAGTAGGGGCTGGAACACCACTAGCGGTAAGAAGAGCTAAATGAACAGGGCGACTTACATAACCCCTACCATGGCGATTTGCAGCTAGGGCACGAGTACCACTGTAAGTGCCAGACTCTCCGCACAAGGTAGCTAAGTCTGCACATCCATACCACCGGCCATACTAGTGTTGTAAAGAAAATTAAAAATCCGCAAATCAGTACATAAAGCCTCTTACACAAGATACCGTTCTCAGACGACGCTAAAGAAAATACCAGCTTACTCTAAATATCTGAATTCTTTCTTGCTCATTCGAGCTCGTGACATTTTTTCCAACACCGAACCGCCACTTTGATCCTCAACTCCAATTCCCATGCCGCTCACCGCACCTAACATGCCACTATGCGAGAGCAAAAGTATTTCATCATAACTACATAACCACTAATAGAATAAACATTTCATCATATAGAAACCTTTCTTTTAACTTATTTTAGGAGAACCATTGCAACACGCAACTGAATTCCCATAACCGCAGAAAATGGCAACCTCAAGTTGTTGTCTGAACCACCATAACTCTTCCGGGATCCATCTACCCATAACAGGCCATAATAATCAAATGCCTCCAAATAAATAAAATTATGGCTCAAGTCTCAGAAGTACCGCCACAAATAACCTATATAACTTAACACGATGAAAGAACTGATCATTTCCACCATCATGCCAATTCAACCATTGCTACCCGAACCAAGTTCTTCTAATTTATACTGGACTTACCTCAAAAATAATAATATCTCCATTCAAAATATAACAAACTCAATCAACACTCATCCAGAGCGATCCAATTCACTTAGACCATGTTGTCTCAAAATCCACGAACCATCGCATACCCTCCTTGTGCGCACATTCGCATCTTCAACTGGTACACCCATTTTGATAATTCCTCTATGAATGCAAAGTTATTTTCTCCCATTCCTCCAATACTACACTGCAGACCGATGATAACTTAGAACACTCCAAAACGCTTTCATAATCCACCGCAAAAGCTCGATACTTAACTATGCCACGAACTCGAAATCCTTAAGCACCGCACTTTAATTTGAGCCTACTAGGACCATTGTTGAGAGTCACCCACTCTGACTTGTTCCCGAATATAATCAAACTCCAAGGCCCTGCTAGCACATGAACACCCTCTCAAGGAAGCAACCGGCTGAATTCATTTCCTTATACATCACATCCACACGAAGCATAGTCTCTGAGTCTTCCCAAAACCTGAACATGAACCGATAATACCGAAGATAGCACACATTCCTCAAATCCTTTTCTCAAATTACCACTGATGTTTTCATTCCTTAGAAGTAATAACCCACTAATATACTGATAACCAGAAATCGCACAAGTAGACAACCACGCAGTCTAATCGTAGACGGTGGAGCTCCTCCACTTAGCTTGAAGCTACAATTACATAACCCTGGAAGCCACCAAGATTTCTTATTCCCCATTCACATCCGCTAAAAGTCCAACATTTCATTCCAAACTCGAAGTCATGTTGCAACCAAATAAAATTCATGGACCTAGTCACTGTCCACCATGAATTCCCAAATGGCTCAAAACTTTCCTCAAGGCGTGTGGCCATCCTACCACAGAACCCATATGTTACTCTGCCACTCTCCCACTTTGGTTAAAACCTCTCTTTTAAGCAACTGCTCGACTTCTGCTTTTCATACTCGACCTACTAGTAATTCAACCACCGTGAGACTCTTTCTGCCACGTCATTCCTCCTCCTTCTCTGCCGCAAATACTTCCTCAAATCATAATCCATCCATGCGGCACCTGATATGACCGAATTTCCACCAACTCTAAGCCTCCTTGAAGATCATCTTTCTTGAGCCATCAACGTTAGAAATACCGATTCGATTCTGAAACTGCTACATACCGCTATCTTGACAATCGCTTAGCAAGCACCATTTCACAGCACCCTTCCCCGTAGGCAAATCAACGAGGCCATAAAACCAGCGAACAGTAATACTTCAAATAAGGACAGCAACACTACATCATAGATGAAAACTCCACCACGTTCGAAAATACCAAGTCTCATTACTCCATCAATCCAAACCTGAACTTTCAAAGTCCGATTGCCTTTCCTTTGCTGGAAATAAATGATGAACCTCTAAATCATGTGCTGAGAAATCCTCCTTTCAAGTCATTAATTACCGCGGTCCCTAAATAAGCACCCTACAATTACATCAATAATGTGCGATAGCAACGCACAAATCATCATAACAATCAGTTCCCAACTTCAAAACCATAGGCAATAGTGATACTGAACTGAAATGAAAGAATATCCTCCTGCAAGGCGACGACAATCGCCCAATCAAAGCATAGGGAGAAACATCCTGCAGCACATCAGTAGTACCATTATAATTCCTCGATTCCCAATTGATAACAAGAGCTTCCTGTTGCATAAGATTGACTAGGAAGGAAATAAAGGCATAATCCTCAAAGGAATCAAATCGCATGATGAGGAATCAAGAAGGGAAGAGCACCTAATAGTCCTGTAGCCTCTCGAAGATAAGTACATACGTTTTCGTACCGATCCACAAGACTCTACTAGACTTGCTCATGACTCGTGAGACCTAAATGAACCTAATGCTCTGATACCATGTTGTCACGACCCAAAAATCCATTAAAGGTCGTGATGGCGCCGGACACCGCTGTCAGGCAAGCTAATAATAAATGCTTAATTTGAATCTCATTTTTTTAAATATTTTTGAAATCATATTCCCTTCAATTAAATAATAAAGGTGTAATTTACAAAGTAAATAATAATATATTTACCAATTTCACGACAGAACAACCCATAGTCACACCAAAACCCGATGTCACAAGTGCACGAGCATCAACTAGAAATGTAAAATAAATTAAAGCATCTGTCTGGAATACAAATTGGACAGGAAAAATATAAATACTATGAAGGAGACTTTGTTGGATGTGGGTTAACATATGGAATGCAGCTCACCTAAGTCCCCGCGTGTATACACATTTCTGCTCTCACAAGGCCTCCAAACATATATGTACCTGCACAAAAATATGCAGCAAGTGTAGTATGAGTACGTAAATCCACGTGTACCCAGTAAGTATTTAGCCTAACCCCGAAGGAGTAGTGATGAGGGATCGACATCGACACTCACTAGTGGTCCAATGATATGAGGTACAGTAAAGAGGTAAATAAATATGAGGTAGAGTAAATAAATGAAATAAACAAGTATAAAATACGTGGTACAAATTCTCCTCTTTAGAATGAACTCAAGCTCTCCATTAGAAATTCCCTCCTTAACCGGAGCTTATATATAAATATAGCAGATCTCATCAAATAGGTTGTCATAATTCAAATCATGAAAAACTCATAGATACACTGGCTTCTTGCCAAATATTACGCACGATTCAATAAGGATGTAATATAGGAAATGTCGGGGTGTACGTCCCGATCCAACATAAATATTTAAATTGTTGTCACGCCCTAAACTAGGGGAGGCACAACTGGCACTCGATACTATATTCGATCAAGTTAGCCACTAAACATACTAGCAACCTAAACTGGGGGCCTAACAGATCGGGCAGCACAACATCAGAAATACTAAGCCTGGACCGTTAAGGTCATGACCTGAATAACAATAAGCCATATAAACAAAGGTAGACAAGTCAAAATAATAAAATACTAGCTGGCTGACGAGGCCGCGACTGAATACATACATACCTACACACATATATATACATGACAAGCCTATAGGCTGGAGACTGAAAGCTGTAAAAAAAACCCAGAATATTGTGCTCACAATAGCCTCTAAGAGTGTCATAAGCACTGTCGGGACAAGGCCCCGACTATATCCAAACTGTACAACAAAAGTAACCATCCTACAAAATCTCCAGAAGAGGTGAAGCTTACCAACTCACAGTTGAACCCCGAAATCCTAGCGGAGGGGTCGATCAGAGTCCTACCTAGACCTGCACGCATGAAACAAAAACGCAGTGTCCCCAGGAAACGGGACATCAATACGAATAAAAATGTACTGGTATGTAAGGAAGAAAGTAGAATCATACATAGCTGATGTAAAAAGGGTAATAGAGATACCACCTGACACTGAAACTCTGATAGCCTCCATGGCTGACATCTGACCTCATAGTAATAAAATATGCATGGTATGCTCGTGTAATCGTATGTCGTGAATACATATATATTGATGCAAATTCATAACATGCCCAACCAAATGCTAGCAATGACGGTCTCTCCTGATAGCTAACCGGTATCATATTGCCAACCTGTGGCCATCTGTACAATATATATATAGTCTTTCGGGCAAATAGGCCCCTTACCTCCGATTATAGCTCGAAGTCCATGCATAATATGCCATGTATGATATGAACTTTGAATGCACATAATAGGCCATAACAAGAACTTAGCCAATCTTGGCTCGTTGGTACTTTTATTCTCATAATCGCATAATCACCTTCGTATCGCATACAAATGTCTCGTGGAACCTCATATGTTTTTTTGAATAAGCTTGAAAACTTAACTTGACTTTTAGAAAGATAACTTAACTCTGTAGATGTTCATAAAAAGCTTAAGGTGCTTCACTTAGTCCTTATACCTGATTTCTTGATAATTAGTAAAAGAAAGTATTTCAAAAATCAAGTGTTTTAGTAGTTTAAACATAAAAATTATATTTGAGATTTTTGGAAATCGACGTATCACTTTAGAGATTCTTAAAATACACTTTTACAAGGAATAAGGACTGATCGCAAATACTAAATGCCTTTTTTTTAAGTCACACAACCCAAAGACGAATAAGAATTTATATATATGGACATATAGTTAAGAAAGCCGATAAAATGACATATATAGAGTTCGAATACACCATTTAACCGAATGAGTGGAATATCAACCTAATATCATCATGACAATACTTCAGCTACGATCCTAATGCCTTTCACAGAAGGTCTTTCTAGCAATAGAATAGTAAAATATCACATTTGCGTCTTAGGAATTTCCCAAAATTCGTGCTAAAAAGGAAGGAATGAGCTTAGCCTTAAATTACCTCTCCAACAAACGTTTGAATGCCTGTAGTTCCTTCACGAAAGTTGTTCCTAACGTCCTAAGATTCACAAACACTATATATATGCAGCTTATACTCACCTATAAACAGTTCATTATTGAGTTTAAATCGGCAGATTTTCCATATGACCCTAACTTGACAAAACGTCTGTAGAACCTTGTAAAAACGATCATAAAACAGTTCCAAGATGATTACCTTGGAAAACCAAGTATAAAGCCTGAAGAACCAGCAAGAACGAAAAATTATTATCTTCCAAAAATAGCTCCAAAAACAGCTAATAGAAGGGGGAAACGATTGCAAAGCGTAGAGATCGCGTTTCTAGGCACGGGGGCAAACTTTAACGATAGAAATCGTTAAAAACGTACCTTAATCACTCAAGAACACCATGGGGCCTTCTCTTCAGCTTGCTCACTGTTTTCAGACTAAAATGAAATGTTTTGGGGTCTTAAAAGTCGAATTTACCGACTTATACCACTTGTTTGACTCGACCCAGTTCGCGACCCGTTTCAGCCCGGATAGTCCGCGGTAAAACAGTCATAACTCTTTACGCCGATTTCAGTTTGATGTGAAGGTTTTTTGGTTGCCAACTAGAGTCGTAGAACTTTGATTAGATAGGTTGTGGGTCCCATAACTCTTTATATAATGGGAGAAATGATCTGATACATTTGACCTAAAGCTTAGAAAATTTATTAGAGAAATTTACGATAACTTTTGCCGACCTTTATTTCACAACTTGCTTGACTCCAAAACTTAACATGTGACCAGTGTGATAATATAATACCTCCTAACACATTATTCTTAGCATATTAGACACTCTTAGTCTTATCCCACAGGTGCAAGTTAACTTAAACCTTCCGAACGCGCGGGGTGCCACCCGAGCCATTTCTTTAACCACGAACCTTTCTTTAAGGGATTCCTTTGACCTAAAGCTTTAGTTTAGTTCCTTGATATTACCACACATTTTCAGTCTTATTCTCCCAATGTTCTATACCCAATCACATATACCTAATATAACAATGCCACGTTACGTATATTACGCAAGAGAAGAGAAAAAAAAACACATGGGGTCTCACAGTCTCCCCCCCCTTATGAACATTCGTCCGCGAATGGGTCAAGTCAATTCCTTGGTTTAATTTATTTTCCGCTAATAAATTATTTGCGAGGCTATATTTGTTACATTTGCAAAGCATAAATCAAATTCTGAAGATTCCAATTACTAGGCTTCGTATAGCTATCTCGCAATAAGAAATTTAAATTCCAATTTCAAGTCATTTAAAATCCAATTAAGTTGTTGTAAAGGAATAATTTCCAATTATTTAAATGCGACTCACCTTAAGTCGTAAATAGGTGGGGTACTTCTTCCTCATTTCCTCCTCAGCTTCCCAGGTCATTTCCACGATGTTGTTATTTCGCCATAACACTTTCAAGGAAGCCACTTATTTAGTTCGAAGCTTTCTTACCTGCCGATCTAAAATAGATATCGGTACCAATGCATAAGATAAATCTTCAGCAATGTGAATATCCTCAATGGGCGTAATACGTGAAGGATCTCCAATGCACTTCCGCAACATAGATACATGAAACACAGGATGTACTGCTTCCAATTCTAAAGGCAAATCAAGCTCGTACACCACCCTACCAATCCTCTGAATAATCTTATACGGTCCAACATACCTGGGGATGAGCTTCCCCTTCTTTCCAAATCGCATGACACCCTTCATAGGCGATACTTTTAGGAAAACCCAATCTTCTACATCAAACTCTAAGTCTCGTCGTCGAACATCTGCATAAGACTTCTGCCGACTTTGTGCTGTACGCAGCCGATCTATAATAAGTTTTACCTTTTCAATTGCTTGCTGGACTACATTAGGACCTAGCAACTCTGCTACCCTGACCTCGAACCAATCGATCCGTGACCTACACTTCCGCCCGTATAGTGCTTCGTAAGGAGCCATCTGAATACTAGCTTGGAAGCTGTTATTATAAGCTAACTCAATAAGAGGTAGCTGATCATCCCAAATTCCTTTAAAATCTAGTACGCAGGAACGTAACATATCCTCAACTGTCTGAATAGTACGCTCTACTTGTCCATCAGTTTGCGGATGAAAAGCGGTGCTAAGATTTACCTGCGTGCCTAGACCCTTCTGAAAAGATTTCCAAAAATGTGTTATAAATTGACACCCTCGATCAGAGATAATATATAATGGCACTCCGTGAAGGCGAACAATCTCTCAAATGTAAAGCTTGGCATAATCCTCGGCTGTATTTCATCCTCACTGGCAGGAAATGAGCAGATTTTGTATGCCTATCTATAATTACCCAAATAGAATCATACCTCCGTGGAGTGCAAGGCAAGCCAGTGATGAAGTCCATATTTATCATGTCCCATTTCCATAATGGAAGCTCAATATAATAAGTTAGGCCTCCAGGCATCTGATGTTCGGCTTTAACTTGCTGGCAATTGGGACATTGGGCTACCATTTTCGGGATATCTTTTTTCATTCCGTTCCACCAATAGTTCTGTCGAAAGTCCCGATACATCTCTGTCGCTCCGGGGTGAACTGCATATCTAGAATAATAGGCCTCCGAAAGAATCTTGGTGCGGAGCTCTCTGACTTTAGGTACATATAAGCGGCCCTGGTATCTAAGGACTCCATCTCCAGTTAGCTCAAATAAAGGTTGTCGCTGCTGTGGAATACTTTCCCTCAGTTTTAGAAGCTCAGGATCCTCGTGTTGTCGCTCTTTCACTTCAGTAACAAAAGAAGATTTTGCCGTATTCTGAACGATAATGCGTCCAGCCTCTGCGTCTACCAAACGCACCTGCAAACTAGCTAGCTGGCATAGATATCTGGTCATCTTGACCTTATCAGCTTCAACATGGCTTAGACTGCCCATGGACTTTCGGCTAAGGGCATCAGCAACAATATTGGCTTTGTCTGGATGATATAAAATATCAACATCATAGTCCTTTAGTAATTCTAGCCATCTTATTTGTCGTAGGTTCAGCTCCCTCTGTTTAAATAAATACTGAAGGCTCTGGTGGTCGATAAAAACATCAATATGAACCCCATATAGATAATGCTGCCAAATCTTTAGGGCAAAGACAACTGCGGCTAACTCAAGATCGTGCGTAGTATAGTTCTGTTCATGTTTCCGCAACTGTCTTGAGGCGTACACGATAACCTTACCATGCTGCATAATAACACAACCTAGGCCAATTCTTGAGGCATCACAGTATACGACATAACCCTCGGTGACATCCGTAAGAGTCAAGACAGGTGCCGTAGTAAGCCTTTTCTTTTGCTCCTGAAAACTTTGTTCACATGCCTCAGTACACTGAAACTTAGCTCCCTTATGCGTCAATTTCGTCAATGGTGCAGAGATGGAGGAAAATCCCTCCACAAACCTTCGGTAATACCCTGCCAAGCCTAAAAAGCTACAAACCTCTGTCGGATTCAAGGGCCTCGGCCAAGTCATCACAGCTTCAATCTTTTGGCCATCAATTTTGATACCATCGTCGGTAATAACATGACCAAGAAAAGCTACAGAAGTTAGCCAAAATTCACATTTATAGAATTTAGCATATAACCTGTAGTCCTGGAGAGTCTACAATACAACTCGCAAGTGGTCCGCATGCTCAGCTTCCGGTCGTGAATATATCAGGATGTCGTCAATAAACACAATCACAAATTCATCCAAGAATGGTTTGAATACCATGTTCATAAGATCCATAAAAACTGCTGGGGCATTTTTAGGCCTGAAAGACATGACAAGGAATTCAAAATGGTACCTCGTCCTAAATGCTGTTTTTGGGATATCAATATCCCTGAATCGTAGCTGATGATAACCGGATCACAAGTCGATCTTCGAAAAGCATTCGGCACCTTGTAACTGGTCGAACAAGTCATCAATCTGTGGAGAGGATACTTATTCTTGATAGAGACTTTATTTAGTTGCATGTAGTCAATACACATCCGTAAGGAGTCGTCTTTCTTTCGAACAAAGAGCACCGGAGCACCCCATGGGGATGTACTTGGCCTAATAAATCCTTTATCGAGCAAGTCCTTCAGTTGTTCCTTCAATTCCCTTAGCTCAGAAGGATCCATTCTGTAGGGAGGAATGGATATAGGTTGCGTATCAGGAAGCAAATCTATAGCGAAATCAATTTCCCTTTCGGGGGGAATTCCTGGAAGCTCGTCAGGGAATGCCATCGGGAATTCATTCACAATAGGAACCGACTGAAGAGTCGATGGCTCCTTATCTATATCCCTGACATGACTTAGATGGTATATACAGCCTTTAGCAATAACCCTTCGAGCCCTAAGGTATGAAATAAACTTACCCTTGGGCGTGGATGCATTACCTTTACATTCAAGGACGGGTTCACCAGGAAAATGAAATTGGACCAACTTTGCACGACAATCAATATTGGCATAACAAGCTGCCAACCAATCCATACCCATAATGACATCGAAGTCTATCATAACCAATTCAACTAAATCAACAGAGGTTGGACGGTCATTAATTAACACTATACAACCTCGATAGACATGACTAGCTACAATAGAGTCGCCAACTGGCGTAGACACCTCAACTGAGTGAGGCAACAACTCAGATCTCATCTCAATCTTAATAGCAATAAATGGAGTAATATATGAAATGTAGAGTCGGGATCTATCAATGCATAAATGGCATGAGAATGTATTGTCAATGCACCTGTGACAACATCTGGGGATGCCTCTGAATCCTGTCGGCCTGTGAGTGCATAAAAGGGGTTCTGGCCACCACTAGAACCTGAGTTGTCTCCTCCACCTCTCCCCCTACCACGGCCCTGAGTAGGCTATGGACCTGGTCGGGGAGCACGGACTGAGGGCGAAGAGGCTGTTGTGGATCCTGAAGGCTGAGCTGGTGTACCCCTGCCTAACCTCGGGCACCGGCTAATAAAATCTCATGTCTTCCCACAATGATAACATGCACTCGAACCCTGTCTACACTTCCCGGTGTGCAACTTACCGCACTGAGTACATGGAGGAGTAGGCTGTCTCATCTGTGCGGAACGGTCTTGTTGACGGCCCTCAGGCTGGCCTGAGCTCTGCCCCGGTCCTGACTGAATATAACGATCAAACCGCTAGCCCTGCATATGTGGTGGGAAACTACCTGCTGACCGAGGTGGATATCGATGGAGTGGGGGCCTAAAATCACCCCGTTGCTCCCTATAAGACCCCATAGTACGAGCCCTCTTACTCTGCTCCCTATTCCTGCGAGTATCACGAATCCGACGGGAAAGGTCCTCTGTAGTCTGAGCAAAAGCATGTATGTGGGAAATATCTAAATCATCCGATAGGGATGCTACCCTACAGTCTCTAATCAGATGATCCCCCAAACCATCCACATAATGATGAACTCTAGCCCTCATGGTACGTATGATATCTGGTGCATACCTCGCCAAAGAATTAAACTTATGGCTAAAATCCCTCACACTCATATCCCCCTGCTTTAGGCTAAGAAACCGGTCAAGACGGGCATCCTGAACCTCCCATGGAAAATAATGGGCTAAAAAAGCCTCATAGAAGTCCTCCCACTCTGCTGGCGGAGCATCAGGTCCTCGAGATATCTCTCATACCTCATACCATAGGACGGCTACATCACGTAGTCGAAAAAAAGCCAACTCCACAGCCTCGGTGATGGAGGCATGCATCACCCTCAATACTCTATACATATGATCTATAAAGTCCTGAGGATCCTCAGTGGAACTGGATCCTGTAAATAATGGAGGGGCCAAGTGAAGAAACTCTCGTGCCGTCGAGCTTCCTGTCCGATCTCTACGGGCATCTGCTCCTGACTCTAGTTGTCGCTCATGAATAGAAACCATCCTAGTCATCAACTGAACTGCCTCCCTCATCCCCTGCTCCCTAGTCTCTGATGGGGGAACAACAGGTGCTGGAGGTCCTGTGTCTCTAGCTGCCTCAGGTACCAATGGAACTGGTGCGGCTAAGGGTACTGCATCTCCTTGGGCTCCAACAAGTGTTGGGGAAGCTGAAACTAAGGGTACTGGAGAATCACTGTGTGATTCTAAGGGAAATCTATCCCTTTGACCCGGTGTGGAACGACTGGTACCTTCCCCCGGATCCATACCTATCTCTCGATGAGCCATCTCCTGAGCGTAGGTAGACTGTTAAATAAGAAACACAAAGCACGATTTAGATTTCATATGTTCTTATAACTTTTCTCTATAGCACGATCTATTAATTGAAAGAAACGTAACCATTCCTAAATGCCTCATAGCCTCCAGATTATAAGTGTGGTGCACAACACACCTACAAGCAAGACTCTACTAGACACGGCTTGTGGACTCCCTGGGATACGACCTGCTATGATACCAAGTTTGTCACGCCCCAAACTAGGGGAGGTACGACTGGCACTCAATATTGTATTCGATCGAGTTAGCGACTAAACATACTAGCTAACTAAACTGGGGGCCCAACAGATCAGGCAGCACAACATCTGAAATACTAAGTCGGGACCATTAAGGTCATAACCTGAATAACAATAAGCCATATAAACAAAGGTAGACAAGCCAAAATAATAAAGTACTAGCTGGCCGACGAGGCCGCGACTGAAGACATACATGCCTACACACATATATATACATGCCAAGCCTATGGTCTGGAGACTGAAAGCTGCAAAAAGAAACCCAGAATACTATGTCCACAATAGCCTCTAAGAGTGTCATAAGCGCTGTCGAGACAAGGCCCCGACTATACCCAAACTATACAACAAAAGTAACCATCCTATGGAAGCTCCAGAAAGAGGTGGAGCTTACAAACTCACATATGAACCCCGAAATCCTAGCGGAGGGGTCGATCAGAGTCCCTACCTAGACCTACACGCACGAAACAAAAATGTAGTGTCCCAAGGCAACAGGACATCAGTACGAATAAAAATGTACTGGTATGTAAGGCAGAAAGTAGAATCATACATAGCTGATGTAAAAAGGGTAATAGAGATACCACCTGACACTGAAACTCTGATAGCCTCCATGGCCGACATCCGACCTCATAGTAATCAAATATGCATGGTATGCTCGTGTAATCGTATGTCATGAATACATATATATTGATGCAAATGCATGACAACCAAATGCTAGCAATGACGGTCTCTCCTGATAGCTAACCGGTATCATATTGCCAACCTATGGCCATCTGTACAATATATATATATATAGTCTTTCGGGAAAATAGGCCCCTTACCTCCGATTATAGCTCGAAGTCCATGCATAATATGCCATGTATGATATGAACTTTGAATGCACATAATAGGCCATAACAAGAACTTAGCCAATCTTGGCTCATTGGTACTCTTGTTCTCATAATCTCATAATCACCTTCGTATCGCATACAAATGTCTCGGTGAACCTCATATGTTTTTTGAATAAGCTTGAAAACTGAACTCGACTTTTAGAAAGATAACTTAACTCTGAAGATGTTCATAAAAAGTTTAAGGTACTTCACTTAGTCCTTATACCTGATTTTTTTATAATTAGTAAAAGAAAGTATTTCAAAAATCAAGTGTTTTAGTAGTTTATACAAAAAAATTATATTTGAGATTTTGGAAATCAACGTATCACTTTAGAGATTTTTAAAATACATTTTAACAAGGAATAAGGACTGATCGCCAATACCTAATGCCTTTATTTTTAAGTCACACAACCCAAAGACGAATAAGAATTCATATATATGGACATATAGTTAAGAAAGCCAACAAAATGACATATATAGATGTCGAATACCCTATTTAACCAAACGAGTGGAATATCAACCTAATAGCATCATGAAAATACTTCAGCTACGATCTCAATGCCTTTCACAGAAGGTCGTTCTAGCAATAGAATAGTAGAATATCACATTTGACGTCTTAGGAATTTCCCAGAATTCGTGCTAAAAGGAAGGACGGAGCTTAGCCTTAACATACCTCTCCAACGAACGTATGAATGCCTGTAGTTCCTTCACAAAAGTTGTTCTTTACGTTCTAATCTTCGCAAACACTATATATATGCAGCTTATACTCACCTATAAATAGTTTACAATTGAGTTTAAATTGGAAGATTTTCCATATGACCCTAACTTGACGAAACGTCCGTAGAACTTTGTAAAAACGATCATAAAAGAGTCCCAAGATGATTACCTTGGCAAACCAAGTATAAAACCTGAAGAACCAGCAAGAACAACAAATTCCTATCTTCCAAAAAAAGCTCCAAACACAGCTAATAGAAGGGGGAAACGATTGCAAAGCGTAGAGATTGCGTTTCTAGGCACGGGGGCAAACTTTAACAATAGAAATCGTTAAAAACGCACCTTAATCACTCAAGAACACCATGGGACCTTATCTTCAACTTGCTCACTGTTTTGGAACTAAAATGAAATATTTTGGGGTCTTAAAATTCGAATTTACCGACTTATACCACTTGTTTGACCCGACCCGGTGCATGACCCGTTTCAGCCCGGACAGTCCGCGGTAAAACAGACATAACTCTTTACTCCGATGTCGGTTTGATGTGAAGTTTTTTGGTTGCAAACAAGAGTCGTAGTCCTTCGATTAGGTAGGTTTTGCGTCCCATAACTCTTTATATATTGGGAGAAATGATCTGATACATTTGACCCAAAGTTTAGAAAATTTATTAGAAAAATTTACGATAACCTTTGTCGATCTTTATTTTGCAACTTGCTTGACTCCAAAACTTAACATGTGAACCATGTGATATTATAATAACTCCTAACACATTATTCTTAGCATATTAGACACTCTTAGTCTTATCCCACAGGTACAAGTTAACTTAAACGTTCCGAACACGCGGGGTGCCACCCGAGCCATTTCTTTAACCACGAACCTTTGTTTAAAGTATTCTTTTGACCTAAAGATTTAGTTTAGTTCCTTGATATTACCACACATTTTCAGTCTTATTCTCCCTGTGTGCTATACCCAATCATATATACCTAATATAACAACGCCACATTACGTATATTACGTAAGAGAAGAGGAAAAAAAATACATGGGGTCTCACAATTGTGCCTTGCCGAAGGTCGAATGGCACGAGCCATAGATGCATCTATTAATCTACCGAGATGAACGGCCCACTTCGAAGAGAGTATGGTACCTAAATCCTGCCGAGACGAACACCCCGATCCCATAAAGAGTGTGGTACATAAATCATGTCGAGGCTAACGACTCGATCCCTTAAGAGTGTGGTACATAAATCCTGCCGAGGCGAACGGCCCAATCCCGTTAGAATAAGAGGCTTTGACGGGATCTTGGACCCACTCACGAATAAACGTGTGAGTTGTATTTTCTTTAAACAAAACCTTTCTATGAAACATATATATCATGGAAACATGCCGTAAGAGGAATTAAATTATTCGATGACTAGTGAACTCGTGAAGTCTCTACAATAGCAAGTCTAGACTCAAGTAGAAATGTAAACCAAAGGAATTTAACAAGCGAGAGACTGCTCAAATAGTACATTATAGCATGATGTGAACCTAAGCATACCCAGATAGTAACATGAATGTATTTATGTACGGTCTCTCATCACTTTGCGCTTACGTAGCCCCCACAACAAGTAGCACACATCAACATACAACACCTAGGGGTAATTTCCCCCTCACAGAGTTAGACAGGAGACTTACCTTGCTCTGAAAATCCATACCCGGCTCCAACGCCACTCTAACACCTCAAATCGATGCTCGCCGCTCCAAAACTATTCAAACAATGTGCAAACCAACAAAAATATACTCTAATACTGATAATAAATCAATCTATAACAATTCATAACTCCGCTAGAAAAGACAATAAAGTCGACTCTCGGGCCCACGTGCCCGGATTCAGAAAACTTTTAAAAATAAATATTACCCATAACTCATATGGTCTGAATCTATAAAATCATCCAATTTCATCCATGAATTGATCCTCAAATCAAGGATTTACCATTTCGCAACTTTGGGGCTCAGAATCCCAATTTGTACGATGCAAACACGTATAAAAATAATAACCAACAGAAATAATCATGGAGAAACATCAAAATAAAGTTCACATATTTACCCCCTTTTTGAGACGAGAACAACACCGCAAAAACCACCTCAAATAGAGCTCTAGAACTCAAGATATGCCAAAAATACTAAACTTCTCGGTTTAAAATACTATCCAGGAGATTTTCTTCTTCGCGTTCGCGGGAAAACCTTTACGTTCCAGAAAAGCAATTCTTCGTGTTGATCGGTCAACCCAAATTTCCTTCTTCGCGTTCGCGAAGAACAAAGTCCACACCAGAAACCAGCAATCTTTCCCGACACGGAAATGGGCATAACTCTCTCGTACGAAATCGAAATTCGACGATTCTTGTTGCTATGGCTCTGTAATTATTATACGGATCTAATGGTTCAATCCAATTACAAATTAAAGTTTGTTGGATCGATATAGTATCCTTTATTCCTAAAGAAACGACGTTGAAACATCAAATAAGAGCACGATACAACCCAAACACATCCGAAACACACCTGAGGCCCCCCGAATCCCGTCCAATCACACTAACCCACTCCATAACATAAAACGGACCTGCTCGAGGCATCAAATCATACCAAATAACATCAAAATTACGAATTTCACATTGATTCAAGCCTAATGAACTATTGAACTTCTAACTTCCACATCCGATGCTGAAACCTATCAAATCACGTCCGATTGATCTCAAATTTTGCATATAAGTCACATTTGACGTTACGGACCTACTCAAACTTACGGAATCGGAATTAGACCCTGATATCAAAAAGTCCACTCCCGGTCAAACTTCTAACTTTCGCAAATGACCCCAAAATGACGTACGAACCTCCAAATCCATATCCAGACGTGCTCCTAAGACCATAATCACCATACATAGCTATTCCCAGGCTTGGAATTCCAAACGTACATAAATAATATTAAAATACACTTCAACCAAAATTTATGGAATTCTTCCAAAGTGCCAACTATCCACAATAGACGTCGAAACGCTCTCAGGTCATCCAAAACACGATGCGGACATATGCCTAAGTCCAAAATCATCATATGAACTTGTTAGAACCTTCAAATCCCGATTCCGAGGTCGTTTACTCAAAAGTCAAACCTTAGTCAATTCCTCCAACTTAGAGCGTCCGAAATTAGAATTTTCTTTCAAAATCAACTCTGAACTTCCCGAAATTCAATTATGATCACATGTACAAGTCATAATACCTGAAGTGAAGTTACTCAAGGCCTCAAACCGTCGAATGACGTTCTAGAGCTCAAAATGAGAGGTCGAGTCGTTACATTCTCTCCCACTTAAACATACATTCGTCCTCGAACGAACTAAGAGCTGCTCCGGAGTTGTCCAACATCACTGTTTAACACCTCGTGCACCTACTCATTCTGCCACAACCCAGTTGAGCAGATTAGCTCGAGCCAAACTGAAGATCCTTCCTGCTACATTAGCTAGCAAGCTTTAGAGCCAAATTCCAACATCCAGAGTTTCTCCACGATACCAGATTCTAAAACACGAACACCGTATTAATCACTACACATTATACCAAAACATGATTAAATGCCCTTACTGAATCCATACCATGCACCGTACGATTCACATGACCATAATAGCATCCCCTAACCAAAATAGCAAAAATCCCACGAATTTTATGCCCACAACATACCTCATGACACATATAAGTCATGTTCCAACTCTTGCAATACTGCCACGACGGAAGAGATTTGTAGAATTTCATAACCAACTGTCGAGCCGACAAATCATTGAGTCCCTCCTCTTGACAAGGACCATTACCCTATTAGGAACCAAATAATGATATTTGCTTTTTAATATGCCTCATATAATCCAATCTCACTGATCCCAGGTCCCATAATCTCATCTCACCCAGTATAAGTTGTTCAGGCAATAAGCCTTCTAAGGCACAGCCAAAAGTCTCATATGATGCCACAATGTGCCAACATGCCACAAACTCGAATGTGATACATAAGGAAATGAACTATGCAAACAACTACCCAACCCACGTAACTAATTAAACAACAGTAAAGATGTTATGAACCTTCCTCAGAAAATGAGAAACAAAACACACAAGAATAGATATAGGAATTGTACTCAACATCACACTGTTGCAGCGTGAAACCCGATCCACACATGATACTGTTGCGGTGTGCAATCCTATCCAATCATGATACCCGTTGCGGTGTTCCACCCGATCCTAATATAATAATATATAAGGAAATACCTACCGAGACAGAATTCTCATACCTACGAAATACCTGAATGTCGACCACAAGCATTCCAATTGTGTAATATCATCCTTGGGGAGACAGATAGCGTCATACGTTACAAAACTCAAGCACGACTAAGGTGCAATAAATGACCTGCATCTCGAGAGCCATCTTACTCTCACAACACCACAAACTACATGGGACTTTGATACGAGTGCGAATAATCATACCGTCTCACAATCCACATGGCACAATAGAGATTACATGGAATAGCTGACGACAGAAATAACATCCAGGGCCCAAAGATCCTCCGTAAACAACACTAAGCTGAAATGAACACATCCGGCCTGATAAAGAGCCCACATTCACATTTAGATTCACCCACAAACCTCAAGTCAATTCTGATTGTACCGCACTGGGCTAATAACCTTTCAAGGATCCACACTAACCTTTTTCCCCATGAGACACAAGAACAATCGTCCAATCCGGAACAAACATCCATAGTTCGCAGCCAAATGAATAGAGCGCCCTTCAGGCATAAATTCTAACATTAGCGACAGTACCATAATATCCATACTTGGCTTCAATCTTTAATCAATCAAGTGACTATATGTCACACTTATAAAATCTTCCCGTGGGATAGATTCCCACGACCCTTCGCACCAGGTAGCAAAGTCTGCACATCCATACCACTAGCCATACTAATGTTGTAAAGAAAATAAAAAATTCGCAAATCAGTACACAAAGACTTACACAGGACACCGTTCTCATAAGATGCTAAAGAAATACCAGCTTACTCTAAACATTTGAATTCTTTCCTACTCATTCGAGCTCGTGACATTTTTGCCAACACCGAACCGCAACTTTGATCCTCAACTTCCAATTCCCATGCCACTCACTGCACCTAACATGCAACTACGCGAGAGCACAAGAATTTCATATAACTCCAGAACCACTAATAGAATAAACACTTCATCATATAGAAACCTTTCACTTAACTCATTTTAGAAGAACCATTGCAACACGTGACTGAATTCGAATAACCGCAGAAAATACAAACCTGAAGTTGTGGTCTAAACCACCATAACTCTTCTGGGGTCCATCTACCCATAACATGCAATAATAATCAAATGCCTCCAAATAAATCAAATTATGGCGGCTTTCAAGTCTCGCATGTACCACCACAAATCACCTGAATAACTTAACACACTGAAGGAACTGATCATTGCCACCATCATGCCAATTCAACCATTGCTACCCGGACCAAGTTCTTCTAATTTACTCTAGACTTGCCTCAGAAATAATAGTATCTCCATTCAAAATATAACAAACTCAATCTGCGTTCATCCTGAGCGGCCCAATTCACTGAGACCACATTGTCTCAAAACCCACGAACCGTCTCATACCCTCCTTGTGCGCACATTTTCATCTTCAACTGGTACACCCATTTTGATAATTCCTCTATAAATCCGAAGTTATTTTCTCCCATTCCTCTAATTCTACACCGCAGAACGATGATAACTTAGAACACTCCATACCCCTTTCATAATTCACTGCAAAAGCTCGATACTTAACTATGCCACGAACTCGAAATCCTTAAGCACCGCACTTTAATTTGACCCTACTAGGACCATTGTTGAGAGTCACCCACTCTGACTTGTTCCTGAATATAATCAAACTTCAAGGCCCTGCTAGCACATGAACACCCTCTCAAAGAAGCAACCGGATGAATTCATTTTAAGTATACATCACATCCACACGAAGCATAGACTCTGGTCTTCCCAAAACCTGAACATGAATCGATAAGGCCGAAGATAGCACACATTCCTTAAATAATTTTCTCAAATTACCAATGATGTTTTCTTTCCTTAGTCGTAATAACCCACTAATACACCGATAACCAAAAACCACACAAGTAGACAACCACACATTCCAATTGTAGACGGTGGGGATCCTCCACTTAGCTTGAAGCTACAATTACATAACCCTGGAACCCACCAAGATAACTTCTTTCCCATTGACATCCGCTAAAAGTCCAACAATGCATTCCAAACTCGAAGTCATGTTGCATCCAAATAAAATCCGTGGACCTAGTCACTGTCCACCATTAATTCCCAAATGGCTCCAAACTTTCCTCAAGGTCTGCGGCCATCCTACCACAGAACCCATATATTACTCTGCAACTCTCCCACTTTGGTTAAACCCTCTCCTTTAAGAAACTACTCAACTTCTGCTTTTTATACTTGACCTACTAGTAATTCAACAACCGTGAGACTCCTTCTGCCACATCTTTTCTCATCCTTCGCCGCCCCAAATACTGCCTCAGAGCATAATCCTTCCCTGCGGCACCGAATATGACCAATTTCCACCAACTCTAAGCCTGTTTGAAGATCATCTTTCTCGAGCCATCAACGTTAGAAACACCAATTCGATCCCGAAACCGCTACATACCTCTATCTCTAGAAATCGCTTCTCATGTATCATTTCATAGCACCCTGCCCTGTAGGAGAATCAACGCGGCCATAACACCAGTGAACATTAATACTTCAAATAAGGACAACGACACTACATCATAGGTGAAAATTCCACCACATTCGAAAATACCAATCTCGTTACTCCAACAACCCAAGCCTGAAAATTCATAGTCTGATTGTCTTTCCTTTGCTGGAAATAAACGTTGAACCTTTAAATCATCTGCTGAGAAATCTTCATTTCAAGTCACTAACTGCCACAATCCATAAATAAGCACCCTACCGTTACAACAATATTGTGCGATAGCAACGCAAGAATCATCATAACAATCAGTGCCCAACTTCAAAACCATAGGCAATACTGAAACTGATCTGAAACGAAAGAATATCCTTCCGTAAGGCGACGATAATAGCCTAATCGAATACGCGGGAGACATATCCTGCACCACATCTGCAGTACCATTACAATTCCTCGATTCCAAATTGATAACAAGTGTTTCACGTCACATAAGATTAACTAGGAAGGAAATAAAGGCATAAGCCTCAAAGAAATCAAATCGCATGATGAGGAATCAAAAAGGGAAGAGCTCCTAACAGTCATGTAGCCTCTCGAAGATAAGTACAGACGTCTTTGTACTGATCCGCAAGACTCTACTAGACTTGCTCATGACTCGTGAGACCTAAATGAACCTAATGCTCTAATACCATATTGTCACGACCCAAAAGTCCATTAAAGGTCGTGATGGCGCCGGACACCGCTGTCAGGCAAGCCAACAATAAATACTTAATTTGAATCTCATTTTTTAATACTTTTGAAATCATATTTACTTCAATTAAATAGTAAAAGGTGAAATTTACAGAATAAATAATAATATTTTTACCAATTTCACTACAAAACAACCCATAGTCACCCCAAAACTCGGTGTCACAAGTGCATGAGTATTAACTAGGAATGTAAAATAAAATACAGTATCTTCCGGAATACAAATTGGACAGGAAAAATATAAATACTTTGAAAGAGACTTTGTTGCCTGTCGGTCGACATATGGAATGTAGCTCACCTAAGTCCTCGCGTGTATACACACCTCTGCTCTCACAAGGCCTCCAGACATATATGTACATGCACAAAAAGTATCTAACCTTACCCCAGAGGAGTAGTGAGGAGGGGTCGACATCGACACTCACTAATGGTCCAATGATATCAGGTACAGTAAATAGGTAAATAAATATTAGGCAGAGTAAATAAATAAAATAAACAAGTATAACAAATTCTCCTCTTTACGATGAACTCAAGATCTCCATTAGAAATTCCCTTCTTAACCGGAGCCTATATATAGATATAGCGGATCTCATCAAATATATTATCATAATTCAAATAAGAAAAACTAACAGATATGTTGGCTTCTTGCCAAATATAACACACGATTCCATAAGGATGTAATATAGTATATGTCGAGGCGTACAGCCCGATCCAACATAAATATTTAAATTGTGCACTGACGAGGGTCGAACGACACAAACCATATATGCATCTATTAACTTACCGAGGCGAATGGCCCGCTCCCAAGAGAGTATGGTACATAAATCCTGTCGAGGCAAACGGCCCGATCCCATAAGAGTGTGGTACATAAATCCTGTCGAGGCGAACAGCTCGATCCCATAAGAGTGTGGTACATAAATCCTGACGAGGCGAACGTCCCGATCCCATAAGAGTGGTACATAAATCCTTCAGAGACGAATTACCCAATCCCATTAGAATAAGGCTTTGACGGGTCATTGGCCCCACTCACAAATAAACGTGTGAGTTGTATTTTCTTTAACAAAAACCTTTCTATGAAACATATATTATCACGGAAACATGACGTAAGAGGAGTGAAATTATTCGATGACTAGTCATGAACTCGTGAAGTCTCTACAATAGCAAGTCTAGTCTCAAGTAGGAATGTAAACCAGGGGAATTTAATAAGCGAGAGACTGCTCAAATAGTACAGCTATAGCATGATGTGAACCTAACCCTACCCGGACAATAACATAAATGTAGCTACATACGGGTTCTCGTCACCTCGAGCGTACGTAACCCCCACAACAAATACCACACATCAACATACAACACCTAGGGGTAATTTCCCCCTCACAGAGCTTTACAGAAGACTTACCTCGCTTACCTCGCTCCGAAGTTCCATACCCGGCTCCAACGCCACTCTAGAACCTCAAATCGATGCGCGTCGCTCCAAAACTAGTCAAACAATGTGCAAACCAATTAAAATATACTCTAATACTCATAATAAATCAATTTATAACAATTCCCAACTCCCCTCGAAAAGTCAATAAAGTCGACTCTCAGGCCCACATGCCCGAATTCAGAAAATTTTTGAAATTAAATATTACCCATAACTCATATGGTCTATATATAAAAAAAATCATCCAATTTCATCCATGAATCGACCCTCAAATCAAGGATTTACCATTTCTCAACTTTGGGGCTCAAAATCCCAATTTCTACAATCTAAACACGGATAAAAATAATAACCAACGGAAATAATAATGGAGAAACATAAAAATAAATGTCATATATTTACCCCCTTGTTGATACGAAAACGTCGTGAAAATCACCTCAAACAGAGCTCTAGAACTCAAGATATGCCCAAAATACTAAAATTTTCGATTTAAAACACTATCCAGGCGATTTTCTTCTCGCGTTCCCGAAGAGCAATTCTTCGCGGTGACCGGTCAACCCAAATTTCGTTCTTTGCATTCATGGGACCTCCCTCACATTCACGAAAAACAAAGTCCGCAGCAGAAACCAGCAATCGTTCCCGATAGGGAGATGCGCATAACTCTCTCATACGACATCGAAATTCGACGATTTTTGTTGTTGTAGCTCTGTAATTACAATACGGATCTAACAGTTCAATCCAATCACAAATAAAAGGTTGTTTTCTCAATATGGTACCCTTTATTCCCAAAGAAATGACGTTGAAACATCAAATAAAAGTACAATACAACCCAAACACATTCGAAACACACCTGAGGCACCCGGGACCCCGTCCAATCACACCGACCCGCTCCATAATGTAAAACGGACCTGCTCAATGCCTCAAATCATTTCAAATAACATCAAAACTATGAATTTCATATCGAGTCAAGCCTAGTGAACTATTGAACTTCTAACTTCCACATCTGATGCTGAAACCTATGAAATCACATCCAATTGATCTCAAATTTTTCACCCAAATCACATTTGACATTACGGACCTACTCCAACTTTCAGAATCGGAATTCGACCTTGATGTCAAAAAGTACACTTCCGGTCAAACTTTCAAAAGCCTCTAACTTCCAACTTTCGCCAAATGAACCCAAAATGACCTACGGACCTCCAAATCCACATTCGGACGTGCTCCTAAAACCATAATCACCATACGGAGCTACACCCAGGCTTGGAATTCAAAACGGACATGAGTAATATTAAAATACACTTCAGCTCAAATTTATGAAATTCTTCAAAAATGTCAACTTTCCACAATAGGCGCCGAAACGCTCTCGGATCATCCAAAACATGATCCGTACATATGCCCAAATCCAGAATCATCAGATGAACCTGTTCGAACCTTCAATTCCCGATTCCGAGGTCGTTTACTCAAAAGTCAAACCTTATTTAATTCCTCCAACTTAGAGCTTCCAAAATTAGAATTTTCTTTCCAAATCAACTCCGAACTTCCCGAAATTCAATTCCGATCACATGTTCAAGTCATAATACCTGAAGTGAAGTTACTCAAGGCCTCAAACCGCCAAACGACGCTCTAGAGCTCAAAATGACCGTTCGGGTCGTTACATTCTCTCCCACTTAAACATGCATTCGTCCTCGAACGTACTAAGAGTTGCTCCGGAGTTGTCCAACATTACTGTTTAACACCTTGTGCACCTACCCGTGCCACCACAACCCAGTTGAGCATATTAACTCGAGACAGACTGAAGATCCTTCCTACTGCCTTAGATAGAAAGCATTAGAGCCAAATTCCAACATCCGGAGTTTCTCCATGATACCAGATTCTAACACACGAACATTGTATTAATCACTACACACTGTACCAAAACATGATTGTATGCCCTTACTGAATCCATACCATGCACTGTACGATTCACATGACAATAATAGCATCCCCTGATCACAATAGCCAAAATTCCACAAATCTGATTCCCACAACATACATCATGACACATATAAGTCATGTTCCAATTCTTGCAATACTGCCACAACAGAAGAGATGTGTAGAATTTCATAACCAACTGCCAAGTCGACAAATCATTGAGTCCCTTCTCCTGACAAGGACCATTACCCCATTATGAACCAAATAATAATATTTTCTTTTTAATATGCCTCGTATAATCCAATCGCACTAATCCCAAGTCCAATAATCTCATCTCACCCAGTATAAGTTGTTCAGGCAATAAGCCATCTCAGGAACTGCCAAAAGTCTCATATGATGCCACAATGTGCCAACATGCCACAAACTCGAATGTGATACATAAGGAAAATGAATTATGGAAAGAACTACTCAACCCACGTAACTAATTAAACAACCGAAAAGATGTTATGAACCTTCCTCGGAAAATGAGAAACAAAACACACAAGAATAGATATAGGAATTGTACTTAACATCACACTGTTGCGGCGTGCAACCCGATCCACACATGATACCGTTGCGGCATGCAATCCGATCCAATCATGATACCTGTGGAGGTGTGCCACCCGATCCTAACATAATAATCTATAAGGAAATACCTACCGAGCCAGAATGCTCATACCTACGAAATACCTAAATGTCGACCACCAGCATGCCAATTGTATAATATCATCCCTGGGGAGACAGATAGCGTCTTACGTTACAAAACTCAAGTACGACTAAGGTGCAATAAATGACCTGCATCTCGAGAGCCATCCTACTCTCACAACACCACAAACTGCATGGGATCTCGATACGAGTGCGAATAATCATATCGACTCACAACCCACATGGCACAATAGAGATTACAAGGAATAGCTGACGACAGAAATAACATCCAGGGCCCGAAGATTCCTCCATAAACAACACTAAGCTGAAATGAACTCATCCGTCCTGATATAGATCCCACATTCACATTTAGATTCACTCACAAACTCAAGTCATTTCTGACTGTACCGCACTGGGCTAATAACCATTCAAGTATCCACACTAACCCTTTTTCCCATGACACATAAGAACAGCCACCCAATCCGGAACAAACATCCATAGTTCGCAGCCAAATGAATAGAGCGTCCTTCAAGCATAAATTCTCACATTAGCGACAGTAACCCTCCGCACCAGGTAGCAAAGTCTACACATCCATACCACCGGCCATATAAATGATGTAAAGCAAATCGAAAATCTGCAAATCAGTACACAAAGCCTATTATACAGGACATAATTCTCAGATGAAAATACCAGCTTACTCTAAACATCTGAATTCTTTCCTGCTCATTTGTGCTCGTGACATTTTTGCCAACACCAACCGCAACTTTGATCCTCAACTTTCAATTCTCATGCCGCTCACTGCACCTAACATGCCACTATGCGAGAGCATAGGAATTTCATCATAACCCCGGAACCACTAATAGAATAAACACTTCGTCATATAGAAACCTTTCGCTTAACTCATTTCAGGAGAACCATTGCAACACGCGACTGAATTCCCATAACCGCAGAAAATAAAAACCTCAAGTTGTGGTATAAACTACCATAACTCTTCGGGAATCCATCTACCCATAACATGCCATAATAATCAAATTCCTCCAAATAAATCAAATTATGGCGGTCGTCCAGTCTTGCATGTACACCCACAAATCACCTGCATAACTTAACACGCTGAAGGAACCGATCATTGCCACCATCATGCCAATTCAACCATTGCTACCCGAACCAAGTTCTTCTAATTTACTCTAGACCTGCCTCATAAATAATAGTAACTCCAATCAAAATATAATGAGCTCAATCTGCACTCATCCTGAGCGACCCAATTCACTGAGACCACATTGTCTGAAAACCCACGAACCATTTCATACCCTCGTTATGCGCACATTCACATCTTCCACTGGTACACCCATTTTGATAATTCCTCTACAAATCCGAAGTTTTTTCTCCCATTCCTCAAATGCTACACTGCAGACCGATGATAACTTAGAACACTCCAAACCCCTTTCATAATCCACTACAAAAGCTCGATACTTAACTATGCCACAAATTTGAAATCTCTAAGCATCGCACTTTAATTTGAGCCTACTAGGACCATTTGTGAGATACACACACTCTGACTTGTTCCCGAATATAATCAAACACCAAGGCCCTGCTAGCACATGCACACCCTCTCAGAGAAGCAACCGGCTGAATTTTTTTCCTTATACATCACATCCACACAAAGAATAGACTCTAAGTCTTCCCAAAACCTAAACATAAACCGATAAGACCGAATATAGCACACATTCCTCAAATCCTTTGATCAAATTACCACTGATGTTTTCTTCTTTAGCTGTAATACCTCACCAATACACCGATAACCAGAAACTGCACAAGTAGACAACCATGTAGTCCAATCGTTGATGGTGGGGCTCCTCCACTTAGCTTGAAGATACAATTACATAACCCTATAACCCACCAAGATTCCTTCTTCCCCGTTGACATCCGCTAAAAGTCCAACAATGCATTCCAAACTCGAAGTCATGTTGCATCAAAATAAAATTTGTGGCCCTAGTTACTGTCCACCATGAATTCCCAAATGGCTCCAAACTTTCCTCAAGACGTGTGGCCATCCTACCATAGAACCCATATGTTACTCAGCCACTCTCCCACTTTGGTTAAACCCTCTCCTTTAAGCAACTGCTTGACTTATGCTTTTCATACTTGACCTACTAGTAATTCAACCACCGTGAGACTCATTCTACCACGTCCTTCCTCATCCTTCGCCACCCCAAATACTGCCTCAAAGCATAATCCATCCCTGCGGCATCTGATCTACCAATTTCCACCAACTCTAAGCCTCTTTGAAGATCATATTTCTCGAGCCATCAACGTTAGAAACACCGATTCGATCCTGAAACCGCTACATACCGCTATCTCCTACAATCACTTCTCGGGCACCACTTCACAGCAACCTGCCCCGTAGGAGAATCAACGAGGCCATAACACCAGCGAACAGTAATACTTCAAATAAGGACAGCGACACTCCATCATAGATGAAAATACCACCACGTTCGAAAATACCAAGTCTCATTACTCCATCAACCCAAGCCTGAAAATTCATAGTCCGATTGTCTTTCCTTTGCTGGAAATAAATGTTGAACCTCTAAATCATATGCTGAGAAATCTTCATTTCAAGTCATTAACTGACGTGATCCATAAATAAGCACCCTACCATTACACCAATATTGTGTGATACCAATGCACGGAATCATCATAGCAATCAGTGCCTAACTTCAAAACCATAGGCAATACTGATACTGAGCTAAAATGACAGAATATCCTTCCGCAAGTTGTTGACAATAGCCCAATCGAATACGCAGGGAGAAACATCATGTACCACATCTTTAGTACCATTATAATTCCTCGATTCCCAATTGATAACAAGCGCTTCACGTCGCATAAGATTGGCTAGGAAGGAAATGAAGGCATAAGCCTCAAAGGCATCAAATCGCATGATGAGGAATCAAGAAGGGAAGAGCACCTAACAGTCCTGTAGCCTCTCGAAGATAAGTACAGACATTTTCGTACCGATCCGCAAGACTCTACTAGACTTGATCATGACTCATGATACTAAATGAACCTAATGCTCTGATACCATGTTGTCACGACCCAAAAATCCATTAAAAGTCGTGATGGCACTGGACACCGCTGTCAGGAAAGCCAACAATGAATACTTAATTTGAATCTCATTTTTATAATATTTTTGAAATCATATTCCCTTAAATTAAATAATAAAATGTGGAATTTACAAAGTAAATAATAATATCTTTACCAATTTCACTACAGAACAACCCATAGTCACCCCAAAACCCGGTGTCACAAGTGCATCAGCATCAACTAGGAATGTAAAATAAATTAAAGCATCTGTCCGGAATAAAAATTGGAAAGGAAAAATATAAATACTCTGAAGGAGACTCTGTTGGCGGCGGGTCGACATATGGAATACAGCTCACCTAAGTCCCCGCGTGTATACACATTTCTGCTCTCACAAGGCCTCCATACATATATGTACCTGCACAAAAATATGCAGCAAGTGTAGTATGAGTACGTAAATCCACGTGTACCCAGTAAGTATCTAGCCTAACCTCGGAGGAGTAGTGACGAGGGGCCGACATCGACACTCACTAGTGATCCAATGCTATCAGGTACAGTAAAGAGGTAAATAAATACGAGGTAGAGTAAATAAATGAAATAAACAAGTATAAAATACGTGGTACAAATTCTCCTCCTTATTATGAACTCAATCTCTCCATTAGAAACTCCCTCCTTAACCGAGGACTATATATAGATATAGCGGATCTCATCAAATAGATTTTCATAATTCAAATCAGGAAAACTCACAGATACACTGGCTTCTTGCCAAATATTACGTACGATTCCATAAGGATGTAATATAGGAAATGCCGAGGCGTACGGCCCGATACAACATAAATATTTTAAGTGTGCACTGTCGAGGGTAGATTGGCACGAACCATAGATTCATCTATTAACCTGCCAAGGTGAACTGCCCGCTCCCAAGAGAGTGAGGTACATAAATCATGGCGAGGCGAACAGCCCGATCCCATCAAAGTGTGGTACATAAATCCTACCGAGGCGAACGTCCTGATCCCATAAGAGTGTGGTACATAAATCCTGTCGAGGCAAATGGCCCGATCCCATAAGAGTGTGGTACATAAATCCTACCGAGGCGAACGACCCAATCCTTTTTGAATAAGAGGCTTTGACGGGTCCTTGACCCCACTCACGAATAAACGTGTGAGTTGTATTTTCTTTAACAAAAACTTTTTTATGAAACATATATATCACGGAAACATGCCGTAAGAGGAGTGAAATTATTCGATGACTAGTCATCTCATGAAGTCTCTACAATAGCAAGTCTAGTCTTAAGTATAAATGTAATCCAGAGGAATTTAACAAGCGAGAGACTGCTCAAATAGTACAGCTATAGTATGATGTGAACGTAAGCCTACCTGGATAGTAACATGAATGTAGCTATGTACGGGCTCTCGTCACCTCACGCGTACGTATCCCCCACAACAAAGTAGCACACATCAACATACAACACCTAGGGATAATTTCCCCCTCATAGAGTTATACAGGAGACTTACCTCGCTCCGATGTTTCATACCCCGCTCCAACGCCACTCTAACATCTCAAATCGATGCCCGTCGCTCCAAAACCTGTCAAACAATATGCAAACCAATTATAATATACTCTAATACTCATAATAAATCCATTTATAACAATTCCTAACTCCACTCGAAAAGTCAATAAAGTCGACTCTCGGGCCCACCTGCCCGGAGTCAAAAAAAATTAAAAATAAATTATACCCATAACTCATATGGTCTATATCTATAAAATCGTCCATGAATTGACCCTCAAATCAAAGATTTACCATTTCTCAAATTTGGGGCTCAGAATCCTAATTTCTACAATCCAAACACGGATAAAAATAATAACCAACAAAAATAATCATGGAGAAACATCAAAATAAAGGTCAAATATTTACCCTCTTGTTGAGACAAGAACAACGCCATGAAAATCACCTCATACGGATCTCTAGAACATAAGATATGCCCAAAATATTAAAATTCTCGGTTTAAAACACTGTCAAGGCGATTTTCTTCTTCGCATTCATCTCAACAAGAGGATAAATATTTACCCTCGCGTTTCCCGAAGAGAAATTCTTCGTGTGATCGGTCAACCCAAATTTCTTTCTTGCGTTCGCGGGACCTCCCTTGCGTTCGCGAAGAACAAAGTCTGCACCAGAAACCAGCAATCTTTCCCGACAAGGAAATGGGCATAACTCTCTCATACGACATCGGAATTCGACGATTCTTATTTTTATGGCTCTGTAATTACGATACAGATCTAATGGTTAAATCCAATGGCAATTCAAAGTTTGTTTTCTCAGTATGATACCCTTTATGCCCAATGAAACGACGTTGAAACATCAAATAAGAGCACGATACAACCCAAACACATCTGAAACACATCTGAGCCCTTGGGACCCCGTCCAATCACACCTACCCGCTCCATAACCTAAAACAGACCTTTTCGAGGCATCAAATCATACCACATAATATCAAAACTATGAATTTCGCATCGATTCAAGCCTAATGAACTATTAAACTTCTAACTTCCACATCTGATGTCGAAACCTGTCAAATCACGTCTAATTGATCTCAAATTTTGTACACAAGTCACATTTGACATTACGGACCTACTCCAACTTCCGGAATTGGAATTCGACCTTGATATCAAAAAGTCCACTCCTGATCAAACTTTCAAAAGCCTCCAACTTCCGACTTTCGCCAAATGAAATGATCTACGGACCTCCAAATCCACATCTGGACATGCTCCTAAAACCAGAATCACCATACAGAGATATTCCCATGCTTGGAATTCCAAATGGACATGAATAATATTAAAATACACTTCAACCCAAATTTATAAAATTCTTCCAAAATGCCAACTTTCCACAGTAGGCGCCGAAACGCTTTCAGGTCATCCAAAACACGATCCACACATATGCCCAAGTCTAAAAACATCATACGAACCTGTTGGAACCTTCAAATCCTGATTTCCAGGTTGTTTACTCAAAGGTAAAACCTTAGTCAATTCCTCCAACTTAGAGCCTCCGAAATTCAAATTTTCTTTCCAAATCAACTCCGAACTTCCCGAAATTTAATTTCGATCACATGTACAAGTTATAGTACCTGATGTAAAGTTACTCAAGGCCTCAAACAGCCGAACGACGCGCTAGAGCTCAAAACGACAGTTCGGGTTGTTACAACCCATTCACTCACGAGTCCAACCATATAAAAATTACTCAAATCCGACCACAAATCACCTTTCAAAACTCGAAATTTTAGTTGAAGAACTTCTTCCAATTTTTTCCAAAATCCGAAATTAAAGGTTAAATTAATGATAGATTAATAGGATATAACCAAAATGGATTGTATAATCATTACCCAATTGATGTCTTTGAAAATCCCTCAAAATCTCGTCCAAATCCGAGCTCCCAAACTCAAGTTTTGATAAAAATAGCCAAACCCTCATTTTTGAAATGATATAAGTCTGCCCGGGCATTTCTTCTTCGCGAACGCGGCCAAATCCTCAAGTTCGCGAAGCACAAACTTTCCTTCAGCTAAAATCCTTAATCGCGAACGCGATACCCTTGTCGCAAACGCGAAGACCACACAACTTGACCCTACGCGAACGTGATGACCATATCGCGAACGCGTAGGCTAAAGGATCCACGCCATCGCGAACGAGTAGAACAACACAACCGGTCTCCCAGATACCTTATGCGAACCCGAGACCTCCCTCGCGAATGCGATAAAGGAAACTAGCAAAAAGACACCAGATTTTTCAGCAACTTCTAACAAGTCCAAAATGATCCGTTAACCACCCGAAATCAACCCGAGGACCCCGGAGCCTCAACCAAACATACCTACCAGTCCTAAAATACCATACGAACTTAGTCGAGCCCCCAAATCACATCAAACAACGCTAAAAGACAAATCATCCCCCGATTCAAGCTTAATGAACTTGAAACTTTCAATTTCTACAACCGATGTCGAAACCTATCAAACCATGTTCAATTGATCCTAAATTTTGCACACAATTCATATTCAACCTTATAGACCTATTCCAACTTTTGAAATCGAAATCCGACTTCGATATCAAAAAGTCCACTACTGGTCAAAATCTCCAAAAATTCGACTTTCACCATTTCAAGCCTAAATGGGCTACAGACCTCCAAGACACAATCCGGACATGCCCCTAAGTCCAAAATCACCCAACGGAGCTTACGGAATCGACGAAACCCCATTCCGAACTTGTCTTCACACAGTTCCGACTACGGTCCAAATCCTAAGACTTAAGATTCCGTTTAGGGACTAAGTATCTTAAAACACTCTGAAAACCATACCCAACACCTCCCGGCAAGACATATAAGCTGAAAAAGACACGGGAAAAGCAGTAAACAGGAGACCGGGGCTATAACTCTCAAAACGACCGATCGGGTCGTTACATGAAAAATTTGAAGTATTTCTTTTACCAATGTACTTTGCCCCTCATCGATAAATCGAAAGAAAATCTTTGTGCTTATATAAAGAAACAAATTTTCTAGCTCTTAAAGAGTTGGGAAGAGGTGGTGCCTCGCGCCATCGCGCGCGCTCGGCTCGGCTTCAGATTTGGTCAATTAATAATTTATTTTCCGTTATTTAAATTCTTTTTTGATATTTTTTTAATTCTGGCGAACAGACATCATTTCAAACGAACGGGTATCTTGGCACCTGTTGAATCGTTTGCTATAAATACATAGAAGTAGTCTCATTTTTCACCATAGAAAATCTGCAAACTCTCCCCTCTCTCTTCTACATTTCTGCGTTGTTTTTCCAAAGCAAAACGTAAGCATAAGTATGGTTTATTGTCATTTATTGAGTTCGACGAAGTTTTGTAATTTCTGTTGCCGATATTACAAAATAATTATTTCGTTGTATCTTGAAAGGAATTAATCCAATAACCTTAGCCACATTAAGGAGATTAAATTCATTATGTAAACATAATTTTGTGTTGGACTCGAAACTTCTTCTGTTTCTGTTATTGTTTTATTAATGCGTGCTTTCAAACAAGAAAGAAAAATTAGACTCTGGTGCCATAAGATGTAGAGAGTAGTCAGATTTTAAAAATGACCGTAGTATTTTGAAAGCGAAAGGAATCTCCTTCGGTTAACCCACCAACTCTTGCCACCACTGTTTTTTGCTTACTTTCCTCGGCGAATGGCCTACTAAACTGTTCTCCTATAATATGGCCAACTTTTGTCGCCTCTTGTCCTTGGCCCGATTCGTAACGTCTCATTTTCTAAAAGCAAAAGAAAGTAAGACTCTTTATGTCCGGTTCTGGATTTTACCACGTGATATTTATGGTCTTTCTCCATAATTCTTAATTATTACAATTTGACTTGGCACAAGAAAGGTTCATCATTCCTTACACTTTAATCTGATTAGACTCACACATATTTGTACTCAACTCTTCATGTTAATTAATTCCATTTAGGGTGTGTTTGGTAAAAAAAAAAAAAAAAAAATCGAAAATTATTTTTTAATTTTTTTATATTTTGTTGGCTTAAATATTTTGAAAAATATTTTTCTTGGAAAGAAATATTTCTCTATCAAGAGAAAGAAAAACATTTTCGAAAAGTCTTTTTCGATCTTCCCTACCCTATTTCCCATCCCTATCAATCCCCACCCCACCCCTCACCCTACCCCGTCCACCCCACCCC
>ML318970.1:0-142264 GCA_005239505.1 Nicotiana paniculata
GAGAGAAAGTTTTGATTGGAATTTTAGAGAGGAAGAAACACACATGTCATGACCCTAATTTTTTCCTCCGCAGGGTGTCATGATGACACCTAGTTTCTAAGGCTAGGTAAGCCTAACGATTATGCGGAACAACAAAAATGTAGAACTGAAACTCAAATCCCAACATATAACATAAATCAAACTGCGATTCAAAATAGTTACAACTCCCAAAACCCGATAGAAATATATATATTTCATTTGAATATTGTATGAACGTTGAAAAATAGTTGTATAATGTATGAATCGTTGTATAAAATTTGTATTTAAGTTATCAATACAATTTTTTTTCATAAAGTTATTGATATATATCAAAATTGTATTAAGAGAGAAAGTTTTGATTGGAATTTTAGAGAGGAAGAAACACACATGTCATGACCCTAATTTTTCCCTCCGCAGGGTGTCATGATGACACCTAGTTTCTAAGGCTAGGTAAGCCTAACGATTATGCGGAACAACAGAAATGTAGAACTGAAACTCAAATCCCAACATATAACATAAACCAAACTGCGATTCAAAATAGTTACAACTCCCAAAACTCGATAGAAATAAGCCACAAGCTTCTAAGAGAAATACTAAGTGTCTTTATACATCAGAGTCTAAAGAAAGTAAGGGAAAACAACATAATAAGGATAGATGGGGACTCCAAGGTCTGCGGACGCCGACAGATGTACCTTGAAGTCTCCACGTACCCACAGCTTACTGATAGCGGGCCTGGTAGGAGGTACCTGGATCTGCGCAAAAAGATGTGTAGAAGAATAGCATGAGTGCACCACAACGATACCCAGTAAGTGCCAAAACTAACCTCAGTAGAGTAGTGACGAGGTCAGGTCAGGGCCCTACTGAAATAAAAGAAACAAGGCAAAAGATATAATATAATAATAATGAAATGACTAAGAATTTTAATAATGAGAAATTACAGAAAGGTAACAACACAACAAATAGAGGTAAACAACAAGGGAACTCTTGAGGTATCGCCTCGTAGTCCCAAAAGTAAATATGCGACAGGGGATCTCCCGAGGTACCACCTCGTAGTTTCAAAAGTAAATATGCAACAGGGGAGCTCCCGAGGTACGACCGCGTAGTCCCAAAAGTAAATATGCAACAAGGGATCTCCTGAGGTACCGCCTCGTAGTTCCAAAAGTAAATATGCAACAGCAAAGATGGAAAAATAACTCAGCAAGAACAACCTCTTCTTTAATCCAAATTTCTGATAAATATATTAAAGTCTCAATTTAAGCTTATTTAATTAATTATTTGCATATGAAAAATCCATAATGTTATTATTTCCATGAAATGTCAACTTAACAAGCACACGAAATTCACATAAAAATTAAAGTAGCAATCACACCAAATTATCATATAAAACAAATTCGACAAACAAAGAACAAGGCATGACAAATAAGGATTTAATAAGTGCCGGCAATTTTCAATTTAGTACTTAAAAATGCCCACGACTTTAAACCAATAAAATTTGCACATATAAGCCCGAGTACGTACTCGTCACCTTGCGTACACGGCTTTCACATTATACAAATGGCACATAAGATTGAATGCCTAAAGGATAATTCCCACTCAAGGTTAGGTAAGATACTTACCTTTTTGAATTTAGGCTGATATTTCAAAATAGCCTTATTGTGTGAAATGACCTCCGGACAGCTCAAATCTAGCAAGATTAATAATATAACTTCATTAAAATTCATCAAAAATAATTCCGGATAATTAAATATCAACTTAAAATTTCACATTAAAAAGTCAACCTGAAAGTCAACGCGGGGCTCGTCTCTCGAAACCTGACAGAATTTTCATGAAACCTGAATACCCATTCCGATACGAGTTCAACCATACCAATTTTATCAAATTCCTATAACGAATAGTCCTCCAAATTCTCAATTTAAGGTATAGAAATTTCTTCCATTTTCAACTCAATTCACTTATTTCATGATAAAAACAATAATACATTCATGCATTTTTAACTAAAATTGAGTTACGAATTCTTACCCCAATGTTTTCCTTGAAAAACTCTCAAAAAATTGCCTCACCCGAGATTCCTTCATCCAAAAATGGAAGAATGAGATGAAGTCTCAGTTTTTGACTTTATTCTGCTGCCTAGGGGTTTGTTTTTTGCGTTCGCAACCATCCTCTTGCATTCGCGATGAACAAATTCCTTAACGGCCATTTCTAAACTCTTCCCAGACTGCCTTTAGTATAATAGTCATAACCTTTTGTACAAATCTTCAAATGACAAATGGTTTAACTTTCTTAAAACCAGATATCAAGGACTACAACTTTCATATTTTGATTATCTCCCAATTTCTTTTAGATTGCGAGATATAAGCTTCGAAAGTTAGCCCTGTGCAGCAAAAAATTCTTCTTCGCGATTTGCAAAATCATTCCCAAACATCCTATAGTGTATCAACCATAAAATTTCGTACACAACTCTAAAAGCCAAAAGGTTTAATTTTCTGAAAAAATACACACAAAGGACTACAACTTTAGTTTTTGGATCATCTCCAAATTTCTTATAGATTGCAAGATATAAGCTTCCAAAGTTGGATGACAGACAACAGGAATTCCTTCTTCGCGAGCGCGAGATTCTCTTCGCGAATGCGAAGAACAAAATCCCAGAAGCCAAATCCTTCTTCGCGAACCCAAGAGGCTCCTTGCGAACGCGAAGAACAAAACCATATATCAGAAAACCAGCATCCAAAGTAGCCCAAAATGATCCGATAACACCTGAAACATACCCGAAACACACCCAAGGCCCCGGGGACCTCAACCAAATATACCAACAAGTCCTAAAACACGATACACACTTAGTTGATGCGTCAAATCATATCAAACAACACCAAAGCTACGAATCGTACCTCTAATCAAACTTATAAGTTTATGAAATTTCCAAATTCTATAACTTGTGCCGAAACATATAAAATTAATCCTGAATAACTCGAAATTTTCCACACGAGTCATAAATGACATAACGAAGCTATTCAAATTTTTGGAATCGAAATCTGAACCCATTATCAACAAATCAACCTTCGGCCAAACTTATATATATTTTAAAACTTCAACTTTTCTAGTTTTTGCCGAAATACTTCAAATTAATTTACGGACTTCCTAATCCAAATTCGGACATGCGCCAAAGTCCGAAATCACCATAAGAAGCTATTGGAATCATCAAAATTACATGCCGGAGTGGTTTTCTCAAAAGTCAAACTCCGATTAACTCTTTTCGTTTAAGCTTCAAAAATAAGAATTGTTCTTTCAGTTTAATCCTGAATCATCCGAAAACCAAACTCGACCACACACGCAAGTCATAATACACATTACAAAGCTGCTCGGGACCTTAAATCGCTGAACGGGACGCTAATTCACAAAACGAAAAGTCGATTCATTACAATCACACTCCGCACTGAAGATACCTCGTGGCAATAACACTCTGCACGGAAGAAACCTCGGTCAATCACACTCCGCACGGAAGAAATCTCGTGCCAATCAAACTCTGCACAGAAGAAACCTCGTGCCAATAAAACTCCACACGGAAGAAACCTCGTGCCCATCACCCAACAATCAACTCAGCAAGAATCACAAAATAAACAACACATAATGAATGAAGCAATGATATTACAAGCAAGGAAATTATACAGTTAAAGAACAACATGGAAACCAAGGAAAACAGGTAATTCAACTAAGCATGTTGTACCGATAGCAATTAAGAGATGAGACATGTATACATGTGAACTGAGGCTAATCATGATGACTACACATGCTAGAATAACTCGGTAAATGCATAGAAAGGAAACTAATTAGCAAAGACCAGAATTTCAACATTTAGCTCGTGTACGCACTCGTCACCTCACGTACACGGCACTCACATTTCACAAAGTGTTACTTACCTCGAACCAAGCTCAATCAGTCAATAAACATGCCTTTCCTCGACTTCCGACTCCGAACGGTCCAAATCTAGCCGATAGCAATTACATACTATAAATATAACTATAAGAAACTAATCTAATTAATGAATTCATGACATTAACAAGAAATTAGAAAATCGCCCCAAAAAGTCGACCCGGGTCCACGTCTCGGAATCAGGTAAAATTCACAAAATACAAACACCCATTCGATATTGAGTTCACCCATACCAAAAATATTCAAATACGACCTCAAAACGCCTTTAAATTCCCAAAAATTCGGTCTAAGAACTTTCACCATTTCCCCCCAAATTTCTCAACCCAAATCCATAATTAAATGAAGAAATTAATGATAGATTAGTGGATATTAATAAAAAATGAGTCACGAATCCTTACCCAAATGTTTCCTCTAAAAATCCCCAAAACTCTTGCCTCAATTCGAGCTCTCTATATCAAAATATGAAGAAAATGGAAAACCCTCAATTTTAAACCTTCTGCCCAATACTTTCCACTTTTGCGGTCCAAAATCCGCTTTTGCGATAACGCTTTTGCGGTGAAATATCTGCATCTACGGAGTTCACTTAAACTCCCAGATATTTCACCTGTGCACTACCATCCGCATCTGGGGACGCGCTTCTGTGCCCCCTCGTCCGCTTCTGCGGAAGCTTTGGCCACCTCATCTCTTTCACTCTCCACTTCTGCGATCATCCATCCGCAGGAGCAGTTCCGCTTTTGCAGCCTTCACGTCGCACGTGCGACCATTGGGCACACCCCTTCCAGGTCGAACCTGCGCTCCATTTCTTGCTTCTGCGAGCTCGCACCTGCGATGAGGACTCCGTAGGTATGATTACACCAGCAGATGCCCAACTTCAGCAATTCACTCAACTCCAATTTCAATCTGTTACCCACCCGAAATCCACCCGAGGCCCCCGGTACCTCAACCAATTACACTAACAAGTCCTAAAACATCACACTAACTTAGTTGAGCCTTTGAATTGCATCAAACAACGTTAAAAACATGAATTACGCGTCGATTCAAGCCTAATAAACTTTAGAACTTCAATCGCCTACATTCGATGCCGAAACCTATCAAATCAAGTTTGATTGACCTCAAATTTTGCACACAAGTCATATTTGACATTACTGACCTACTCCAGCTTGTGAAATCGAAAATCCGACCCCGATATAAAAAAGTCCAACCCCGGTCAAACTTTTCAAAAATCATTCAATTTTCCAACTTTCGTCAAATGACGCCAAAATGACCTACAGACCTCCAAATCAACCTTCAGATACGCTCCTAAGACCAAAATCACCATACATAGCTATTGGAACCGACGAAAGTCCATTCTGGAGTCATCTTCACACAGGTGAAACTACGATCAACTCTTACAATTCAAACTTCAAACTTCAAACTTAGGGGCTATGTGTCCCATTCCACTCTGAAACTCGCCCGAACATGACACCAAGCACTCTGGCAAGTCATGTAAGAATAAAATAAAGCATAGGGGACAAAAATTAGGGGATGTGGGCTAATAGTCTCAAAACAATCGGACGGGTCATTACATTTTTAGTTCTAGACAGTTGGCTTGGATGTGACCATAATTTCCACATTCGTAGCATTTTCTATCATTGTTCTTATTCTCACTTATTTCATTACCTTTTCTAGAACTTGATTTGCCTCTTCTATTATTCTTGCATCTTTGCGTCGTGTTAGAGACAACTCTAGAAAATAATGCAATATCATCTTGATGTTTGTCTCCATGCTTTTTGAGATGGGTTTGATCAAAGGCTATAAGGTCTCCACAAGTTCAGCATATGATAGTTTGTCGATATTTCTGTATTCAAGAGCAACAACTTTTGGTTGCCATAAAGTGGGTAAAATTCTTAGAATTTTCCTGACTTGTTCATCAGTTGAATATGGTCTTCCAAAGGATTTTAGATCTCCAACTATTTTACTGAATCGGCCAAACATGTCTTCAATGGATTCATCATCCTTCATTGAAACAGCTCATAATCACGAATCAGAAGGTTTATCCTTATCTCTTTTACTTTACCGGTACCTTCATAGATAACTTCAAGTTTATCCCACATTTTTTTGGCTGTGTCACGACTTGATATTTTCTCAAATTCTTGTCCGCTTATAGCATTGTATATTAGATTTGTAGCCTTTGAATTTATCTGCACGGTCTCCATATGCTCATCAGTATAACCATCAATATCAAGGTTTCAGTAGATACATATCCTTCTGGTTTCTTTTCTAATTTGGACTGTAGGAGAGGAAAGTCACCCTTCTTGATGACTCGCCATACTTTGACATCATAAGATTTGATGAAAACTTCCATTCGAACTTTCATGTGAGTGTACTGTCCGTTGAAGTATGGTGGTCTTAATGCAGAAGTCCTCTCTTTGTAATATGAGTTGAGTACAACTTGTGTGATTTTCAACGTTCACCACCAACATCCTTGAAAACCAACCTTGTACGTTGGTGGTGAGTGTTGAAAATCACACAAGTTGTACTCAACTCATATTACAAAGAGATCAAGAGATCACATCCTTGCAATCCAAGGAGACTGGAGTAGGATATCACTTGGTTCCGAACCAGTATAAAAGTCCTGGTGTCGTTTACCTTACTGCTTTCATATTTTATTATAAGAAGTTACTGTTTGTTGAGATTAGTATTTGATTGAATCAAAGTACTAATAGTATTGTGCAGGTTGTCTCCGTATTAGTCGACTAGAAATTTAAAAAGGCTAGCTACAATTCACCCCTCCCCCCCTCTCTTGTACTTTCACAATACATACAAAATTGTACTAAAATTATATTAAAATTGTATTAAAGTTTAATATAAATTGTATTTAAGTTGTATTTGTTGTAGTTATATTTTTCTTATTTGAATGTTATATGAAATTTAAAAATAAGTTGTATACTGTATGAATCGTTGTATGAAATTTATAATTAAGTTATAAATATATTATTTTTACATAAAATTATTGTGTATCAAAATTGTATTAAGAGAGAAAGTTTTGGTTGGAATTTCAGAGAGGAAGAAGAACACACCACATACAAAGCATATACAAAATACATACAAAAGACTATAAAATTTGTATGAAAACTATATTTAGGTTGTATGATGTTATAATTATATTTAACTGGGTAATAATGCTATATGAAAATTGTAGATAAGTTATATATTGTATAATTAGTTGTATGAAATTTATTTTTAGTTTGTAAATTGTAGTAGATGTTTCTAATTTGTACGAGTTTGTTTTTAAATTGTTTGTTGATATACCATACATTGTTGTTTTCTCAATTTATTTATTAAGGAAAGAAAAGTAGAGAATTGTTTACCCGTAAAATCGGATAACAATTAAACTTATAAGTGGTTTTAAGGACACGTGATTTCACCTAATATCAATTGATAAATATGATGATTAATAATAGAAATTAACAATAAAGTAAAGCAAACCAGCGTTGAAATGTAATTCAGCCCTCGAGCTTGAGTGCCCTCGAACTGACTGATACCAGAATAATAAAGTATAAAGCAAGCTGATGAACAAGAGAGTATAAGCGAGAAAGAGTGTTATATTGCTCTGATATGTGAGAATAAGATGTCTTACAAATGATTAGAACTCCCCTTTATATAGTAGATGAGTTCTACTTATAGTAAAATTCTAATTACAGAAGGGAATCCCATGATTAGATAAATAATTGTTCTTGATTTGATCCATTCCGAGATTTTTGCCATGATCTTCGACCAGTAAAATATCTCGCATTTCTGTTATTATGTTATCTTCGGTCTTGCTCGATGTCTACCTTGTTTGGTCTTGATTCTTACTGGTCTCGATCTCGACGGGTACTCGAATACTGAACTCGGTACCTTGTCCTCGTGCCTCGATCTGATCTACTACGGGGCCGATCTTCGATACATCTCCTCGGTCTCAGTTAATCAGTAAAATCGGGTGTGCTCAGTTTTAACCGTATACAGATAGTCCCCTCATTTTTTGGAGTGTAATGACAAGAAACGAACTGAGCTTTCGATCTTTACCTCGACCTGTCATGACGTCATCTCCGTGATGTAAGCGACAGAGGTGATCAAAACGTCCCGTCGGTACAGTTCCCTAGGTTATTAATGTGTTTCAGTTGATGGTCAACCACTAGCAACTTTGAACCATCGTCGTGAAACCCATAAATAGGCCTCTTTTCCACTCTTTCAAACTTTATTTTCAACCTCTTCTGTTCTAGCCTTCAAAGTTCTTTGCATTTTTTCAAGTTCTTCATCTGCAGATCTTCAAATTTCAACGTCAACATCTTCTTAAAACACCAAATATCTTCATCTTCATCTTTCTTTAACTTAAAAACCTAATGGCGAAAACATCAAAGACTGTGCCACAAAAGGAGACCGCTTCATCCTCTCAGTAGGCCGTCGGGAAAACACCGGTGTAACCACGCCTTGAGGAATGTATTCCTGGGGTGTGTGTTATCAGCTCTGATTTCAAGATCGATAAAAATTTGTCAGTCCCCAGTCGTTGCGAGCCGGTATCGAGATACATATGCTCTACCTGAGAATTTTCTCGAAAAAGTGAAGAAAGATTGCAACTGGCAGAACAAAAAGGTCGTGATACCGGCCCCTGAGGAAGATATTACCACCCACGTGGAAGGGTTCTTGAGTGTTTACACTTACCCTTTCACGTTGGGTCCCCTCGACCCAATAATCGTGGACTTCTGCAAAAAGTACCAGGTGACCCTCAGGAAAATCCACCCCTCCTTTTGGAGGATTGTAATATTGCTCCGATTCTTCTCGAGCAAAGTCGACGGGATTCCCTACACTCTCGACCACGTCATCAGGTTATACATCCCCCGACTTTACCGAGGTGGGCTAATAAAGCTCCAGTGTCGAGCCACGAAGGTTTTCATCTGCAGTATAGACGATGACATAGATCGAGGCTGGATGGGTCGATTCGTCAGAGTGAATACTTCGGACCTGATTAGGGTCGAGAAGATTCCATTCCCCGAGAGGTGGAATATGAAACATAAGTACGATCCCATTATTAGTTTCAATTTGTTACTTTGCTTCTTTATTTTCTCTTATCAATATTCTTTTTCAATGTTGTTGCTGCCTGGTTGCTCGGTGCCATTCCTAACCTTAAGAGTTGGTTCAGGGACCTAGTGTCGACCTTAACGTATGCTGAACGCACATGGCGCGACTTATCGAAAGGCCGATGGGAAGACAAAAATCATGGTAAGCCCCTTTCATGTATTTTATGGTTTGGTTAAAACGTTCTTCCCATACTTAATCAATTTCTTTTCATGCAGGTCTCGACAAAGATGCAGTCATGAGGCCCCCATCTGGTGAGGAAGAGACTTCAATCCCGGCCCCAAAGTCGGAAAAGAATAATACGAGGAAAAGGGACTGACTTCTGAGAGGTCAGGGCCCAAGAAGAGAATGGCCCGTAGGTTGAGAAAGAAAGTCATTCCTTTGACTGTGGACTCAGTTCAACTCCTAAGGGAGGACAAGGAAGAAGAGAAGGAAAGAGAAGACGACTCCGGGCTGGTGGCCCGAGTGAAGTCAAACTCTGAGGCCAAAAAGGCCAATGAATCAGTGGGATCTGAAAGCAATATGAACCGAGCTGGTGGGGCCTCGGGTTGAGTCTCCGAGTTGGAAAAGACTGGAGATGTCTTATCTCGAGGCAAAAAAGTGGCGGAATTGGCTGTGGAGGTCAGTTTCGAGGATCCTCGAGATGAAAAGAATGCCCCACGAGACCCACTTGGGGTAATAGAAGTTGGAGACTCCCCGTCCCTCCCTTTATTTTTCGAGGAGATGATTCGGGAGGCTCAAGCCATGAAGACTCCTGATGTAGAAGGATCCCGCGGAAGGGAGGATGCTTCCTTGGTTATTTTTTCGGAATCTAGGATGCTGCCGACCTAAGTGATTTGGAAATACCGAAGAAGGATCTAGGTGGGACCTCCTCGAGCTTCAGATTGACCAATTAGTTCCCGGCCCCTAGCGTCTGTCCTGGGACCAAACAGAAAATTGCCATCTCCATCCCGGAGGATGCACGAATTTTTGCCACCCCTATAACTGAGTCTGGTCACGGAGGAAGACCAGGCCCTAATGGACGAAGTGGAGGCTCTGTGTCTTTTCAATGAAGCACAACAAGCCTTGAATCGGGTAAGCCTTAACTTCCCTTATTGATATCATACTTGTATTTTTCTTCTTTGTCTAATTTCTTTCTTTTATCTATGTAGGCCTAGATGCTTCATCATGAAGCATTTTCTAGGTCTCGAGCTGAGCTGAGTCGGTACGAGGCCGACATTCAAAGGCTTACCGAGGAGAGGAATGCCCTTAAACTTCTCAGTAGCAGAAATAAGAAGAGATCAAGGACCTCCGAACTGAGCTAGCCGCGAGTCAGAAAGAACAAGCCGACCTGACTGAGCAGATAATAAAAATCTTAGAAGCTCACGACATTGGCTCGGGAATGATGGCTAACAATTTGATCTCACAGGTCCAGTAGAATATCGAGAAGATCAAGCAGCTTCAAGGAAAGGTCGATGCGATGAAGGTGGAGACCTTGGCATGGAAGCAAAATATGGACCGCCTTGCCTCAGAGAAGGAAGCTGCTCGAGCCCAGTTGTAATCAGCTAAAAATCAGCTTTAGGGTATGAAAGAGAAGAGGTTGGGGCTCGGTTGGCACCGAACTTGCAAAGGCTAAATCTGATGCTGAAAAGTCCAAGGCCAATGTGGAGGCGATCGTGGCCGTCTACCTGTCTGATGCTGAAGCTGCTCAATCCCAAGCAAAGAAAACTGTCGAGGCTGCCAAAATCGAGCATATTGGGTTGCCGAGATCGCCAGGTCCTAATATCGGAAGGAAACCCTCGAGGAGATTCATGCTCGAGGCTTCGATCTCACTGATGAGATAAAAAATGCCAAAGAGATCGAAGCCGATGCTAAGGCACCGGCCTCCTCCGATGATGATGATAATGCTGGGAGCAAGAGCAGGTCCGAGAGCAGGGGGACCCCGATGGAGAAGAAGCTGCCCCCGAAGATAGTTAGGAACTTTAGGATTTTTTTCAGTTTTGATCTTTTGTGTTGGATCCTGATCGTACCTTGTATATATCCTTTCATATATATAAAGGTCCCTTTTCTTTCCGACTTGTCTTTATTTCATCTTCTGCCTTATGAAAATTTTGTTTCTTTTATGCCTTATGAAAATTTTGTTCATAAGTTCGAGGCTTAGGCAATTAGATCTAAGCCGGACTAGTGTATTTTTTATAATCGAGTGAGTACTTGCTCGAACTCGAAGTAGGGCAACCCTTAGGTTTTATTTGAGCGAGGATGATTTCTCGAACTCAAAATAGAAATGGCTCTTAGGCTTTTGCATTAGGCCGATGTGGCCTTTGCAAAAAAGAGTGGCTTTTTTTCCACTTTTCGGCTTGAAAAATTTACTTTTTAATCATATAAAATTTGTTATGCCTTAGCATGAAATAAGGACGTTGTTCGAGAGTTCGAACAATTATGCACCTATTGGGGTTTTCGAGGGTCAATATTATCGAAACCTTTCGTAATTTTGCCGAGGGTAGCCTTTTTAACCGGTTTATAAAAATATTCGAAGGCCTATTTTATTACGGAATTCGCACGTTTCCGAACCGTGTTAATTTGGCCGTATCCTTTTTAGTTTGGGACTTGCCTCTTCGCCGTTCATCGTGCCAAGCTTGTAGGATCCTTTTCCGATGATGTCGAGGACTTGATATGGTTCCTCCCAGTTTGGGCCAAATTTTCCTTCATTCGGGTTTCGAGTGTTGAGGGTGACTTTTCTCAGAACTAAGTCCTCAACTTTAAAGTGTCGAATATTGGCTCTTCGATTGTAATACGTTTCGATCCGCTGTTTCTGTGCAGCCATTCGAAAGAGGGCGGCTTCCCGTCTTTCATCTAGAAATTCGAGGCTTAAATTCATAGCCTCGTGATTTGAATCTTCCGTTGCATACCGAAACCTGAGGCTAGTTTCCCCGACTTCGACCAGGATCAGAGCTTCGACACCATGGACTAAAGAGTACGGTGTTGCCCCCGTACTGGATTTCTACGTTGTGCGGTACGCCTAAAGAACCTCAGGCAGTATCTCTCTCCATTTTACTTTAGCATCGGTCAATCTTTTCTTTAGATTTTGAATGATGGTCTTGTTTGTCGATTTGGCTTGTCCATTTCCACTGGGATGATATGGTGTCGATAGAATCCTTTTAATCTTGTGGTCCTCGAGAAATTTGGTCACTTTGTCGCTGATGAATTGCTTCTCATTGTCGGATACAATCTCGGAAGGCATCCCGAATCGACATATAATGTGGTCCCAAATGAAGTCTATGACTTCCTTTTCTCTGACTTTTTCGAAAGCGTGTGCTTTAACCCAGTTAGAAAAATAGTCAGGCATAAATAAAATAAGCTGAGTTTTACCTGGGGACGATGGCAGAGGTCCGACAACGTCCATTCCCCATTTCATGAACGGACATGGGGATATGACCGAGTGGAGCTGTTCCGCGGGCTGATGAAATCATCGGCGCATACCTTTGACATTTGTCACATTTTCGAACAAACTCCTTTGTGTCCTTTTCCATATCAGCCCAATAATACCCTGCTTTGATAACTTCGTGAACCAATGACTTGGCACCAGAATGATTTCCACAAGTGCCTTCGTTAATCTCCTATAGGACGTAGTCAGTGTCTCCTGGTCCCAAGCATATCGCCAATGGTCCAACGAACATTCTCCTATACAGTATTCCATCCTCGGCCAATGTGAACCGTGCTTCTTTCGTGCGTAGAGTCCTTGACTCTTTCAGTCTGATGGAAGCTTCTCGTTATTTAAGTATTCGATGTACTTGTTTCTCCAATCCCAGGTCAAGCTCGTAGAAATTATTTCAGCATTGCCTTCTTCGATTACTGATCTTGAAAGCTGTACGACAGTCCCTGAGCTAAGTTCGTCGTCTTCGACGGATGACCCAAAGTTTGCAAGGGCATCGGCTTCGCTGTTTTGTTCCCGAGGTACGTGCTGTAGGGTCCATTCGTTAAATTGATGTAGAGCCACCTGTAGTTTGTCCAAGTACATCTACATTCGGTCTTCTCGAACCTCAAAAGTTCTGTTGAATTGGTTTACCACAAGCAGGGAGTCACGTTTGGCCTTGATGAACTCTGCTCCCAAACTCTTAGCTAGCTCGAGACCTGCAATCATGGCCTCATACTCGGCCTCATTGTTAGTTAATTTCGAAGTTTTGATAGATTGTCTAATTGTATTGCCTGCGGGTGACTTCAAAACGATGCCAAGCTCGGACCCCTTCACATTCAAAGTGCCATCAGTGCAAAGGATCCATACCCTCGAAGATGTACCCGTCTTTATTAATAATTCCTTTTCGTCCTCGGGTACGAGGGTTGGCATGAAGTTGGCCACAAAGTATGCCAAAATTTGAGACTTAATGGCCGTTCGGGGTTAATATTCGATATCGTACCCACTTATTTTGACGGCCCATTTGGCCAATCGACCTAAGAGTTCATGTTTGTGAAAAATATTGCGAAGGGGATAGGTAGTCACAACACAAATTGGATGACATTGAAAATATGGTTTTAATTTTCTAGAGGCGCTTATTAAAGTAAGCACTAATTTTTCTAAGTGTGGGTATCGTGTCTCGGCCTCACCTAAGGTCCGACTAACATTGTAAACGAGAAATTGTGTACCTTTGTCTTCTTGAACTAGGACCCCACTTACCGCGATTTCCAAGACTGCTAAGTATAAGTAGAGTTGCTCTTCTACTTTCAGAGTGTGAAGCAGTTGCGGGCACGATAGGTACCTTTTTAGTTCTTCCAAGGCTTGTTGGCATTCCGGGGTCCATGCAAAATTGCTCTTCTTCTTAAGCAGTGAGAAGAACCGGTGACTTCTATTTGAGGACCTCGAAATGAATCGGCCTAGGGCGGCTATGCGCCCTGTTAACCATTGTACGACCTTAACATTATCCACGACTGTGATATATTTGATGACATTGATTTTATCGGGGTTGATCTCGATGCCCCAATTTGATACCATGAAGCCGAGGAACTTCTGCGAGCCGACCCCGAATTCGCACTTCTCCGGGTTGAGCTTCATGTTGTACTTTCTTAGTATGTCAAAGGTCTCCTGCAAATGTTTCAAATGGTCCTCTGCACGTAGGGACTTAACTAGCATGTCATTAATATAAACTTCCATTGATTTCCCTATTTTTTTTATTCTAACATTCGATTTACTAGCCGTTGGTAAGTCGCACCAGTATTTTTTAGCCCGAATGTCATTACATTATAACAATAGGTGTCATACTTAGTGATAAACGAAGTCTTTTCCTGAGCCTCCTGGTTCATCTGTATTTGATTATACCCGGAGTAGGTGTCGAGAAAATTGAGAATCTCATGGCCGGTCGTGGCATCGATCATATGATCGATATTTGTCAAAGGAAAAGAGTCCTTAGGGCATGATTTATTTAGGTTCTTATAGTCTGCGCACATACTAAGTTTAATTCCCTTTTTAGGGACTACGACTATGTTTTCTAACCACTCGGGATATTTTACTTTCTGAATGGACCCTATTTTGAGAAGTTTGGTTACCTCATCCTTGATGAATGCATGTTTAACCTCAGACTGGGGCATTCTCTTTTGCTTTACTGGACGGAACTTCGGATCCAAGCTCAATCGACGGGTAGCGATCTCCGGTGGGATCCTTGTTATATCAAGGTGGGACCAAGCAAATCAATCCATATTATCTATAAAGAATTTAATGAGTTTTTCCCTGAGCTCGGGGATTAACCCCGTGCCCAGGTATATCTTTTGCTCGGGTAGATACTCGATCAGTATGACTTGCTCCAGCTCTTCGATCGTTGATTTTGTCGCGTCGGAGTCATCGGGAATTATGAAGGATCAGGGGATCCAATGTTTGTCATCCTCGTCAGCCCCCTGCTCCTCCGGTTGGGTCGAGGTTGGTACCTGTGGTTGCTATTTGACCTCATGCTTTCCATTTGTCTCTGATCCCTTTGTTGATGAAGGTGCTGATACCGATATTACTTCATTGACTATGGACATCTCTTTGGCAGTATGTTGTTCCCCATACACCGTTTGTACCCTATCTGGTGTTGGGAATTTCAAAACTTGGTGAAGGGTTGAGGGGACCGCCCTCATGTTGTGAATCCAGGGTCTTCCGAGCAGGTCGTTATATCTCATATCGCCCTCGATCACATGGAACTTTGTTTCTTCAATGGTCCTGGCTACATTTACTAGCAAAATGATTTCGCCATTAGTAATTTCACTTGCCATGTTTAAACCATTGACGACTCGAGCTGCGGGCACAATCTGATCCTACAAGCCGAGTTTCTCCACGAACCTCAATCGAATAATGCTGGCTGAGCTTCCTGGATTAACTAAAACACGTTTAACCTGAATTTTTATTCATAAGAATAGAGATTACCAGTGCATCGTTATGGGGTTGTGATATCCCTTCTGCTTCCTCATCATTGAAATACAAGGTCGCTTCTGGAACATAGCCCCGAGTTCGCTTTTCCCTGGTGATTGACAGCTTGGTGTGCTTGAATATGGGTTCTTGTGGAATATCGACCCCACCAACAATCATGTGAATCACGTGCTGTGGTTCTTCCGGTTCGTTCTTCCTGTTTGCGTCCCTGTCTCTGAAGCTATTTTTAGCTCTGTCGCTCAAGAATTCTTGAAGGTGACCCTCGTTGCATAGATGGGATACCTCCTCCCTTATTTGTCTACAGTCTTCGGTTCTATGACCATGAGTACCATGGTATTTGCATATTTGATTAGGGTTCCTTTGATCCGGATCGCTCTGCAGGGGTCTAGACCATCTAGTATCCTTGATTCGGCCAATGGCTGATACAATACCTGATACGTCGATGTTGAAGTTGTATTCTGATAGTCGTGGTGCTTTTGTGGGCTCGATATGCTTATCGAATCCACTCTTACTCATGAGCCCTCAGGAGCTCTGTTCAATCGAGGTTCTCTATCGATGTCCCTTTAAATTCTACCGACGGGCCTGTTTGGATAAACGGAATCGGAAGGGGTCCCCAACTGATCGTCCTCGACCCTGATCTTTGACTGGTACCGATTATGCACATCGGCCCAGGTCACGGCTGAATAATCAATTAAATTCTACTTTAGCTGCCGTGATGCTACAGTACTTCACTCGTTCAAACCTTAAGTAAAGGATTGGACAACCCAATCATCTGTGACAGGGGGGTAGGTCCATGTGTTCCATCTGGATACGAGATACGAATTCCCTTAACATTTCGTTTTCCTTTTGTTTCACTTTGAAGAGGTCCGACTTCCTAGTTGCGACCTTTATTTCTCCGGCATGAGCTTTGCGAAGGAATCTGCAAGCATGGCGAATGAATCGATGGCCCCTTCGATAGAGTTTCTCCAAACTTCTTCAACAGAACAGATTCAATTTCGTCATCCTCTGAGTCATTCTCCCTTTATTACGCATGTATAAGAAGTGAGATGCTCATTAGGGTCGGTGGTTCCATTATATTTGGTAATTTCTGGCATGCAAAATATTTTTGGGATGGGCTTAGGAGCCGCACTTGGGGGGAAAGGCTTCTGCACGAACTTCTTCGAATCCAAACTCTTCAGTATCAGTGGTGCCCCCCGGTATTTGGTCAACTCGGGAGTTGCATGTTTCTACCTTTTTGTCATTAGCCTCAATCTTATTTTCTCCTGATTCGATTCGCTTTGTGAGCTCCTCAAGTATTTTCATGATGGTGGGGTCAGTCTCCGATTCGTTGGCGTTCAAGCTCTCCGGTATTCGTTCGACCCTCTGAACAACTTCAAGTGAGGGCTCGAGTTCACCTCTACTCGGAGCCCCGTTCTGGTTTTGAATTTGTGCTATGGAAACTTGTTGAGCTTGCAACATTTCAAATATCAATCGAAGGCTAACTCCACCATCTTCGCCGCCCTGTGCATTTTGACCGGTTGGTCGAGCTTCTCTGCGGACGTTTTTTTCGGGGTCGATGACCAAATTGGCATTTTGGACGACGTGAGAGCTGACATCGATGGGTTCTGCAGCTGGTACTCCCTCAATGCTGACCTGGGGTACTTCGATCCTTAGTGCGGCTACATTATCGTTTTACCACGGAAACCGAGATTGTTGTCAGCGTGTGTAGGTACTGCTTATGAGTTTGACATGTTAATCCTGAAATCAAAAACACTTATGAGAACAAGCGTAAAGCAGTGTGTGTTATCAGAATCAATAGAAATCACTATTATCCTTAGCCCCACGGTGGGCGCCAAACAGTTTACGCTTAAAATCAGATAACAATTAAACTTATAAGTGGTTTTAAGGCTACGTGATTTCACTTAATACCAATTGATAAATATGATGATTAATAATAGAAATAAACAATAAAGTAAATAAAACCAACGTTGAAATGTAATTCAGCCCTTGAGCTTGAGTTCCCTTGAACTGACTGATACCAGAATAATAAAGTATAAAATAAGCTGATGAACAAGAGAGTATAAGCGAGAAAGAGTGTTATATTTCTCTGATATGTGAGAATAAGATGTCTTACAAATGATTAGAACTCCCCTTTATATAGTAGATAAATTATACTTACGGTACAGTTCTAATTACATAAGGGAATCCCATGATTAGCTAAATAACCGTTCTTGATTTAATCCGTTCTAATATTTCTGCCATGATCTTCGACCAGTCACAGATATCTCGCCTTTCTGTTATTACGCTATCTTCGGTCTTGCTCGATGTCTATCTTGTTTGGTCTCAATTCTTACTGGTCTCGATCTCGACAGGTACCTCAAATCCCGAACTCGGTACCTTTTCCACGTGCCTCGGTCTGATCTACTACGGGGCCAATCTTCGATACATCTCTCCGGTCTCAATTAATCTGTAAAATAGGGTGGGCCCAGTTTTAACAATATACAAGAATGAATTCTAAATCGACTCATGTGCACTGATTTATATTTGTTTGAACTGAAAAACTTGAATATTTGATGGAAATCGAATAATATGGGTGGACAAATTTTGAGTTCCACAATAAAAGCGCCATCGTCGCACTTCGGAGAAACTGAGTTTTATGTGAGATTTGAATTTTGTGTGAGAAATCAATTGTGTGGCATAGATTCTTGTTGAAAATACTATACAAAGTTAAATCCGAAGTTTGGAGGCGATTGAATCTGATTTGAAATATGCTAAAACTTGAATTTGCTCAATAATGTTTTTTTATTTAACTGCGATCTGTGTTGTAGTTTGACAATGTTACTAAGATATTATTTAGTAAAAGCAGGGTAGAGCAATCATAGAGATGGAAATAGGGATAAATTTTGGCGGCAATTGTGTTCAAAGTTGTTGTCATATTGTAGCGTATCTTTTTCTTTCTGTAATCGAAGTTCCGTTTGTTACGTTTATCATGCTATTAAAAATAGAAACCCACAGCTGTAACGATGAAAATATTATATATAAGTTGTAAAAAGAACTTAGTTATAGCGGATGAAATTTTAGATAAATTTGATAAATAAGTTTAAAATGGTATAGGACAAAAAATTCCCAGATTAAAGCAAAAAGCAGGCCATTCTTAAGCGTTTGTTCGGCCCTTTTTTTATATACCCTTATAAAAAGAAGAAAATTTTACCTTCTATAGAAAAAGTATATACCCTATTTATTATAAATCGAAATTATTTTAAATATTATTTTCTATAACTACCTTTTATATTTTATAGTAAAATATGGTATATACTACTATTGAGGCATAAAATAAGGCATGAAATACGCTATTTATATTTTTCCTCTCTCTTAGAAAACTGGACATACCTATTTTTAAGGTGATTGTCGTTACTGCATTAAAGGATACATGACGCGAATACATGTGAATACATGCGCAAACAGCTGTACTGCCATGATTTTAGGCGCTTTTTACTGAATACAACAGCGTGAATAAATGTGAATACATGCGCGTACAGCTGGACTGCCCTGATTTTAGGCGTTTTATGCTGCTATATTCATGAATACATGGCGTGAATACATGCTCGTACAGCTGGACTACCCTGATTTTAGGCGCTTTTTACCGCTGTATTCATGAATACAACAGCGCGAATACATGTGAATACATGCCCGTACAACTGGATTGCCATGATTTTAGGCACTTTTTGCTTTTGTATTCATGAATACATGTGAATACATGCCCGTACAACTGGGCTGCCCTAATTTTAGGCGCTTTTTACTGCTATATTCATGAATACAACAGCAAATATATACGCGTACAGTTGGACTTCCCTGATTTTAAGCGCTTTTTTGCTGCTGTATTCAGGGATACATGGCGTGAATACATGCGCGTACAGTTGGACTGCCCTGATTTTAAGTGCTTTTTACTACTGTATTCATGAATATAGCAGTGTGAATACATGTGCGTACAACTGGACTGCCCTCATTTTAGGCGCTTTTTGCTGCTGTATTCATGAATACATGGCACGAATACATGTGAATATATGCGCGTACATCTGGATTACCCTGATTTTTAGGTGCTTTTTGCTGTTGTATTCATGAATACAACAACGCGAATACAACAAATACACTACCGTAACAACTGGATAGTAGCTATAGGAAGTAATTATATATATGGTAGCTATAAGAGGTTAATAACCACTAAAAATAGTGGTTTATGAAAATTCCTCTAAAAATAACAATAAATTCCAAATTACATCGTTGGCCCTGCTTTGTACGGGCATGCAGGTCTAGTAACTATTATAAGAATGTTGAGATTGATACAGAGCTTTTGCATCTTACCCGATTTTGGGGTCACAATTAAACCTATACCCATTTTGCAAAATAATTTGCAAGTCTAGTCTAGTAACTATTTATAAGAATGTTGAGTTTGAGACATAGCTTTTGCATATTATCCGGTTTTGGGGTCACAATTAAACCTATACCCATTTTACAAAAAAAATTACAATTCTACTCACTTTACGATCAACTTCAGACTTGTCGGGTCTGAAGTAAGAAAAAAATAGTCCCAAGTAAAAAAATTACACTTCAGATGCACTTACGACCAAATAGATCTGAAGTGCAATCAATGGTTTCATGCACTTAAGGCCAATAAATCTGAAGTGAAAAATTGCACTTCAAATGCACTTAAGGCTAAAAGGTCTGAAGTGCAATAAACGTTTTCCTACACTTAAGGCCAATAAGTCTGAAGTGAAAAATTGCACTTCAGATGCACTTAAGGACAAAAGGTCTGAAGTGCAACAAACATTTTTCTACACTTAAAGCCAATAAGTCTGAAGAGAAAAATTACACTTCAGGTGCACTTAAGCCAAAAGGTCTGAAGTGCAACCAATATTTTCATGCACTTAAGGCCAAATAGGTCTGTAATGCAAAGTGTCCAGAAACAAAAATTTGTTCTTCGAATTTTAACAATCCAATATGTGATTTAATCCCTAAATCTACTCTGAATGTGCTTAAATTTGAAACATAACCTCCAAATATCATCAAGAACAAACCCCAATCATCAATTTGTCAAAAAAATAATAAATCTAACGAACCATTTTGCAATTAAGAAAAAGAAAAAGAAAAAACCTTAAGCAATAGTAAAAAATAAAGCACCACAACAGCTCACCACTGTAAAACATCATAAACTACCTTAAAATATGTTCACAAATACCATAGAGAATTACTATTACCCGAAGAAGAAGAAGAAGAAGAAGAAGAAGAAGAAGAAGAAGAAGAAGAAGAATATGAGGAGGAGGAGGAGGAGAAAAAAGACTGAAGTTGTTTAAACAGTGGGTACAAGTTTAAAAAAATTAACAAATGGGGACAGATTAAAAGGGGGCAACCAAATAGGGTGCCCGATGCAATTTTTGCATTTGAGGCATGTGTACTTGGTCCTTAGATACAATACGCAACACTCAAGAATTGACTCTTGGCAAAATCAAACTATTTCTCTTAAAATCTAGATTAGGGGGTTGTTGGACTTCACTAAGCGCAAAACTCAATAGGTGTTGTTGTATCTTAGGGAAGTGATTGCACCAACTCATTGACAAACTTGACATCAAGAGCGATTTATTGTGTCATGAAATCTTGATCCTGAACCTCTGTTTTTGTCCATCTCCACATTTTCACTGGATCCTCCTCTATTTAGCTGTCTAGTTCGTCGTGACTAGAGGCGGACGCACATGGAGAGGAGGAGGGTCACCGGCCCCCGGTAACTTCGGAAAAAAATATCGATATGTGTATATACCTTCAAAATAGGATATATATTTCTCTGGGACCCCTTAGACACATAAGCACTTTGGGGGCACCGGTAGGAGCTGCTGCATTCATGCGAAATGCTTGAGTTCGAACTTCTGCAGCTACATAGCTGCTTTCCACGTTTTTTATTTTTCAGTTGGACAATTTAATATGATAGCCCAATGTCAAGCCAAAGGCTCATATTTTTAGCTGCTACCCAGTACCCAGACCATTCCTTTTTTTCCCTTAGTTAATGTATTTTACTTTAGTCTTTTTCAAAGGACCCACCCCTTTTACGTTTAGTTAAATCCCTAAATCAAAGCTTCTTCCCCAATTATCTCTCTCTCCACACGACAACTTCCTCCCCAATTTTCAAAACCCACAGGCAACCACCAGTGTTTAGTCCGCCTAAAGCCATCGGATAATTATTTTCGACTTGACCCTACTGCCTACAAACACTGTTAAGGTACTATTATTCTGTCATTTTTTAAATTTTTCTCCTATTTTATATAATATACCTAATAATAATATATTATAATAATAAATTATTCAATGGTGTTAAATAAATTTGGATTGGTGAAGTACATAACTTAATGGATTTAATTTAATTAAAAAAAAAATATTCTTTGGCTCTTAATACTAAGCTTTAGAATCTTATTCTTTGGTAGGTACTGTATTCCTTCTCTTTTTAAAAATATATATAGCTACATATTTTTTATTTTGCTATTGATAAGAGGGTGTGTTCCCTATTGTATGTTATTTTGTTATGTTATATTATTGATAAGAGGGGTGTGATTTCCCTATTGAAATTGTCTTTTGTATATTTTTCTTATAAGAGGAGTGTGATTCCTACATTACATTTTATTTTATTGTTCTATTGATAAGAGAGGTATATTAGATGGAATCTTAATCGAAGAAGTTTAATTCTTCTCGATCAAGTTCTAGTTTTAGAAACAATTCTTCTCTGTCTTGTGAATGAGCTTGATTTGGAGTTACTTAATGTCAACCCTGGAAAAAGAATACTGATTAATAAACATTGTCCTAAAATATGGGATGAAGTAAGAAGACACTATATTCAGAATGGACCTTGCCAACCGGTTGAACATAAATTTCCCATAACTCAATTTGGGAAGAAAATGCGTCAATTTAATCCTAAATGGTTTGATGGTTCTAATTCTAGATAGTTGGAGTATAGTGTGAAGAAAGATATTGCATTTTGTTTGTGTTGCTATTTATTCAAGAATGACTATGTAAAGGGAAGTGCGTGTGATTCTTTCACGAAAATCGATTTTAAGGCTTGAAATACAAGTTCAAAAAGGTTTAAGTTACATGTTGGTAAAGTAAATAGCATTCACAATAAATATTTCAACAAGATGCTAGATTTGTCAAATCAATCTCAATCCATTCAAGTTGCTTTTCATAAGCAATCTGAGAAAATAAGAAGTGAGCATCGAATTCATTTAAATGCCTCTATCAATGTAGCAAAGTGTCTCTTGCGATTTGGATTGTCTTTTCGAGGTCATGACGAAAGTGAATCTTCAAAAAACGAAGGTCTTTTTGTAAGACTTTTGGAATGACTTGGAAAAATGCTCCCAGATGTGGATAGCGTTATATTACAACATGCTCCAAAAATGATATGATGATTTCCCCAAAAATTCAAAAAGATATTGTGAGTGTGTGTGCACGAGAAATCGTGAAAGATATAATTGATGACTTGGATGGAGATTATTTTGGGATATTGGTTGATGAGTGTAACGACCCGACCGGTCGTTTTGAGAGTTAGAGCCTCGATCCCCTATTAACTACTTTCCCCGTATCTAATTCTGCTATTTTGTTTTGCCGGGAGGGTTCGTTTTGGTTTTTGAAGTGAATTAAGACACTTAGTCTCTTAATTGAGAGCTTGAGTTGGAAAAGTCGACCGAATGTCGACTTGTATGTAAACGACCTCGAATTTGAATTTTGATGGTTCCGTTAGCTCCGCTAGGTGATTTTGGACTTAGGAATGCGTCCGGAACGTGATTTGGAGGTTCGCAGTATAATAAGACTTGAATTGGCGAAAGTTGGAAATTTGGCGATTTTGGTTGACAGTAGAAATTTTGATATTAGGCTTGGAATGGAATTCCGAAAGTTGGAGTAGGTTCGTAGTGTCATTTCGGACTTGTGTGTAAAGTTTGAGGTCATTCAGACGAGATTTGATATGTTTCGACGTCGTTTGTAGAATTTGGAAATTTTAAAGTTCATTAGGCTTGAATCCGTGTATAATTCGTGTTTTTGATATTGTTCGATGTGGTTTGAAGGCTCGACTAAGTTCGTATGGTGTTTTAGGATTGGTTGGTATGTTTGGTTGAGGTTCTGGGGGCCTCGGGTGAGTTTCGGGTGTTTAACGAGTTGAATTGAGACTTAGGAGAATTTGCTGAGTTGCTGGTTCTGGTGTAACCGCACCTGCGCACTTTGGGCCACAGGTGCGGAGCCGCAAAAGCAGTTATGGAACCACAAATGCGGATATGGGCCTTGTCAGCTAGGCCGCAGGTACAGAGAGAGGTCCGCAGAAGCAGAAGGGCAGAAGCGGTTGGGGACCGCAGGAGCGGGCTCGCAGGTGCGACCCATTTCTGCAGATACGGTCCCAACCCATTTTAAGTGGATTTCGCACCTGCGATGGTTCTTCCGCAGGTGCGGGACCACATATGCTGTCCTGGGATCGCAGAAGTGAGAATCGCTGGGCAGAAAAGGGCAAGTTCGAGGGTTTGAAGTTCATATCACAAAATTGGATTGGGAGCTCGGTGGAAGGCAAAATTTTGAGAGATTTTAGGGAGAACTATTGGGCAACGATTTCTAACTCGATTTTGATCATATTTCATTAATCTATTGTTTTATTCTTCATCTAATTAAGGAATTTGAGTGAAAAGTTGGGAAAATGGGGGAAAAGCTCCCCAACCAAGAATCTGAGTTTTGAGTGGGATTTAGGCGTCAGATTTGGATGATTTTTGTACGAGTGAATGAGTGTTCGTATTTGGTGACTTTTACCCGATTCCGAGACGTGGGCTCGGGGAGACTTTTTGAGCGATTTTCCAATTTCTTGCTTTAACTTTGATTCAGTTCATTAGATTAGTTTCTTGTAGTTATAATTATGTTATGTAATTGGTTTCTGCTAGATTTGGCCATTCAGAGTCGGATATTCGTGGAAAAAGAGTAATTTCAGATTGATTTGAGCTCGGTTCGAAGTAAGTGACTTGCCTAACCATGTATGAGGGAACTCCCCTTACGATTGGTACTATTGTTATTATATGAGCGCCGTGTACGTGAGGTGAAGAGTACGTACACAGGCTATTTGTTGAAAAACCCGATTTTCATTAAAGAATAACTTGTCTTTTCTCTAAATTGAACTTATTAGCTTGTGTAGCATTATGTTAGACTAAGAAAGTAGGCCTACTTGCCTTAACTGTCTATTTGAACTACGTGCAACATGTTTAATGGTTTTTACTTATTTTCCTCATCTGGTATTTAGGATAGGTTGTAAGACTCCGTGCCATGATTTGAACCTTGTTATTTGGCTGCATATTTACTTTGGGACTATGGAACGATATTCTGGGAGATCCCCCTGTACTGCATATTTACTTTGGGACTGTGGAACGGTATTTCGAGAGATCCCCCTGTCTTGCATATTTACTTTGGGACTACGGAACGGTATTCCAGGAGATCCCCCTGCACATTTCCGTTTGAGACTACGAGACAGTTTCTCGGGAGATCCCCAATTGAATTGTTGTGTTCTGAGTTGTTGTTTTCTCTGATACTTTCCTTGTTACATTTCAGTCATTATTACTATGATATTTCCTTGTTTTGCTTTATTTTATTTATGTTCTGGTAGGGCCCTGACCTGACCTCGTCACTACTCGACCGAGGTTAGGCTTGGCACTTACTGGGTACCATTGTGGTGTGCTCACGCCCTTCCTGCACATGTTTTTCGTGTACATATCCAGGTACATCTTATCCGCCTCATCATTAGTGCAGTCGTTGCAGCTTACCGAAGACTTCAAGGTATATCTTCCCGCGCCTGTAGATCCTCGGAGTCCCCCTCTATACCTTATACTGTTTTCCCTCAGTTATTTCTTTAGACACTATGCATAGCACACAGTTAGACAGTTTCTCTTAGAGCTTGTGACTCGTGATTCCGGGTTTTGGGAAATATTGTGTATATTTGAGTATTGGTTCTACTTGCATATGCCGTCGGCATTCTACCCTTATATAGTATCTATTGAAGTTCAGTTGTTCAATTATTGCTTTATTTCCGTTATTTTTTATGTTATTAGGTTTTCCTAGTCGTAGCGACTAGGTGCCATCACGACGTCTTGCGGAGGGGGAAAATGGGTCGTAACAATGAGTCCAAGGATATCTCACATCATGAAAAAACGGCCCTTGCTTTGCGATATGTTGACAAAAAAGGTGAAGTGAATGAGCGAGTTGTTGCTATTATTCGTGTTAATGATACATCGCCACGATCATTGGAGGAAACAATATGTTCTTTGCTTATGAAGCACTCATTATCTATCCAGAATACGTGGACAAGGCTATGACGGAGCTAGTAACATGCAAGGAGAGATGAATGGTCTTAAAGCTTTAATTTTACAAGAAACTTCATCAGCATATCACATTCTTCATTTTGCTCTTTAATTGCAATTGACACTTGTAGCAGTCGCCAAAAAAAATTTGTTTGTGGATAATTTCTTGGCTATTGTTGCTAACGTATTGAATGTTGTTGGAGCATATTTTAAGCGTAGAGATCAACTTCGATATCATCAAAGAGAAAGGTTGGAACAATTGCTAGAAAGTGGGGAAGTTCAAAGTGGGAAAGGATTAAACCAAGAACGAGGGCTTCATAGTTCAGGTGACACTTATTGGGGGTCGCATTTTAGAACTTTGGATAATTTTGTTGTTTTATTTTTATTTATTGTCCATGTGCTTGAGATTATTAAATTTGAAGGTACTTATGCTAGTGATAGAGTGCAAGCAGAAGCTTTTTAAGTAAGATCAATGAATTTGAGTTTGTTTTCATACTTCATTTGATGTTGAAACTATTGGTAATGTCGAACGAGCTGAGCATATCTTTACAGAAGAAAGAGCAAAATATTTTCAATGCCATAGTACTTCTTGATATTATTAAAGAAAGGTTGCAATTGTTGAGAGAGGATGGATAGGAACCTTTGATGAATGAATTTTCCGCATTTTATGATAAACATGACATTTTGGTGCCCAAGGTGAATGAATATTATATTCCTGGAAAGTCGAAGTGTAGGCCTTTTAGTGTTACTTATTCACATCACTTACATGCTGAGCTCTTTTATGCTATAATTGACTTGCAAATTCAAGAGCTTAATAGTCGTTTTGATGTTGTGAATAGTAACTTGCTTCTTCGTATGGCAAGCTTGAATCCGACTAATTCGTTTGCTCATTTTGATAAGAAAAAAAATAATGACATTGGCCAAGCATTATCCAGATGAGTTTGATGAATTGAAGAAGCTTCGAGGGCTCAGTTACCAACTACATACTTTCATAGTGCACATACTTTCATGTTCTCCGATTTAAAAAGAATTGGTGATTTGGCAAAAGCGCGGGTTAATGCAAATCTTGTAGAAACTTATTCACATGTGTATTTACTTGTGAGTCTGATTGTGACATTGATAAACACGTAGTAATATAATTGTTGACTTTTTCTCCCAGAAGCTAAGATACAACCTCAGGGAGCCACTTTCTGCATAAACATTTTGCTACAGAAGTTTGTCTATATTGCAAATGTCAACACTCCTGTGGAATTATCATAGGTATTCCTCATGGGGCCAGCCTGTAATTTTTCATTGGCATTTTTCGTACTAATATATATACTTTTGCACATAAAAAACAATAACAATACCTCAATCCAACTTTACTATAAAAGATTTATTTGTCCCATTTTTACAATTCGTAGTCCATGACAACCTCCCAAATCTTTTTTTCTTCATTACAGTTTATGGACATTGTTTCATCTGACACAAGCTCTATTCTATTTTAAAAGAAGAAGATTTTAAAACTATGTTTTTTTTCATCAGGTTAAATCACAGTATTAAAAATATTTCGCGTGGCTGCTAATTCGATCGGTTCTGGAAATAGGTATCCGCAGCTGTTGTGGGTGCCCTCAAGAGTATTTGGAATGTCACAACAAGAGTAGTATATTTAAGCTAAGGTTGCTCATGTCCTTCAGGTAACTGTCTTCGGATCCTAGAGTTGGGAAAAACTATTTGTTCTGAACGATAAAGATGTTGCTTTTACCGGCTAATATGATCTTAGTGCGGTGGAGGATTCAAAATTTAAAGTTTATGGATTTTTACGTACAATTCAAGTATTTAGTAAACTTCATAATATATAAAAAAAAATCTAAGCAAAAAGTTACTGGGTTCCCCTGAACCCATACGTGGTACTCTAGATTAAGAGGTCCTCTAACAACTAGTTGAATGGAGACGCAATATGATGGGCTTGTTTGATTTTTCTTTTAAATATAATATTGGTGTCTGGATCAACTTCCATGTACCTTGATTATTTCATCTTGACATGCTTAGTTGCACGGTGCAACTTGCATCCAATATGGCAATATTGATCTGTTCTCAAAATCCAGGTAAATTTAGGGATTCAATTTACTTTACCTACAGTCAGTTCTGAACTTTAGACAACGTCGAGCAATGTAGTGTCGACATGTGATCAGTTAATCAGTTGCCTTTTTTATCCTTCTCTTACCTCCTTTTTTCTTTCAATGAATTCTGTTCTTTCTCCAGCTGCAATTTCTCTTGTCGAGTCGTCCTTATTTTTCTTTACGTAAAATTTATCATGTATATTTCCTTGCAAACCTAAAATACCTAACCAGTGTGCCTCCTTTCCAAATGATTAAACTTTTAGAGGGGACAAACACAAAATAATCATAGTTTCGAGAGAAAAAGGTTAGAATACGTACACTCACAAGCAAAAGTTTTTGCGTGTTTGGAAAAAGAATGTAAGGTGTCACGTTACGGATTTAGAATAAATACTAGTACTATGTAAAAGAGTATTATTATCGTTCAAGTTTTTACGATTCACTCAATTAAATACTCAAACACTTTCTATTCTTAAATGTATTATGCATTTGCTTTTTTTTCTTTTTACGAAAGAAATTCGCCCACGATACCTGTTTAAACAATTACAAAGACCAATCATATATATAGTTTATATATCCAGTAGTACTTAAAATGAAATCCATCAGATTGCCAACCCTTGGACGTACTACTTGATTTGTGTACTGCAACTCTATGTCTAGTTAGTCAACTGTACTTCCAGTGCTAGTACCATCTGAACTTGGAATTTTTCATTCATCCAATTTCTTTAAATAAAAGGAAATCTTTTAATTAAATTATCTTTTGAATCGATGCATCCATCCCTAATTGCTATCCTGTGGTCAACTTATCCCTCATCATTCCAAGTTATTTACTAGGCGCATTTAATAAATCTTAAAGGCGCATTTAGTAAACTGCTAAAGACCTAAAAAAAAAAAAATCTTGATTAAAAAAACTGAGATAGTTCCAGTACTTGGGAAGTCTACGCAAGGGAATTAGTAGCTAACATCAATCACAAAAAGTAAACGCTACAACATCTCTTTATAAGCCAATCTCATCGCATGCATATGTATATACAACCACAATCAAGATAGCAGTAATTCAATTCAAGAAACGATCACAGTTTAGGCAAAGATGGGGAGCAGATTGGTGTGGAAAATTGTTTTGCTATTGGTTTTTGTTGGATGGCTCTTCATCTGGATACTGTTACCTACAAAGACTTACAAAGATTCATGGACTCCCCAGCTCCAAATCAAGCTCAACTCCACATATTTCAGAGAACAAGGTAGTAATTAATTAAATTAGCTTAGTCTAATTTCTTCCTGTTTTTCCAAGTTAATATAACGCCAAATCTGAACCATTTCCTAAAGTTCATGAGCATATTTGGACCTTTGCCCTAAACCTAATTGACACTTGTTTACTGCAGGGATAAATCTTCTTTTATTTACATTTCCTATAATGTTGATAGCTGCTTTGAGCTGCATCTATCTTCATCTTTACAGCAAGTCAAGTTCTGATCAGAGGTAATTAGTTAATGATTTAATTCATCTTCTCGTTCTCAGCCAGTAATATTTATCACGTACGTTAGAGGAACAAAAGACATAATTATATATAATTTCATGAGTGGTTGGTGCATATTTACAGTAATAATGGCAATAAGGGGCAATATTTTCGTTCATGGAAACGGCCTGTGCTTGCGATGGCTCCTCTGGGAATTGTGAACGCGGTTGAGCTTGCCTTTGCTGTTATGTTTATCGCCCTTCTAGTTTGGTCTTTATCAAACTACGTCTATATCAGCTTTGGTCATCTCCATATGCACAACGCTGCAGAGAAAGTGTAGGTTTTCTATTGTTGATATATATATATATGTTCCTCGTAAAAACTGTTGAATTCAGTTGAACTAATAACAACATCGATCCGCCTATTCTTATCAATGGATCGGTAATTTGCAGGTGGATGGCAAAGTTTCGAAGTGTATTTTTAAGGCTTGGCTACATTGGGAATATTTGCTATGCGTTTTTGTTTTTCCCTGTGACTCGATTGTCCTCAATTTTGCCGCTGGTTGGGCTAACCTCAGAATCAAGCGTTAAGTATCATATCTGGCTTGGTCATGCCTCAATGGCTCTTGCCATTCTCCATAGTGTTGGCTTCGTCATATACTATGCCGTCTCTCATCAAATGATAGAGGTTTGTTGACATATATCCTTGACATTATTCTTTTAGTGTTTGGAGCTCTTAGCTATTGCTCCATCATGTGTTTCAAAAAAAATGAACTTATAATTTCTCCTATTTAGGGAGTCAAATAATATTTTTTACCATGTTTATTGGTAAATAGTTTTTTAATATTTTAAATTGTTAATTTTTGTGACTTATAATAAGTACTTTTTATGTAAATATGTAAATTTTATTTCAAAATAACTTAAAGAAGCTATGCCCGAATTTACACAGAAAATTAGTCAATTTGATCATCGTACTCCGAAAAGATTCAATAATATGTAATGGAGGGAGTATACCTTTGGAGTTTGGATGATATATTTACTGGCAAACGACTTTTGGGTGATTTCACCTGAACTTATCACTTTCAGTTTCGAACTATGTTATGTATATATATGTAAACAGAATACAAAACAAAATGTATACACATTAAATAGTATGATCACTTAGTTTGAGTCCACGAGACTAGCTAGATCTTGGATTCGCCTCTGTCTTTAATTAATCCTACAACTAATTAATTTTTTCGCAGATGTTAGAATGGAGCAGTACCTACGTATCCAACGTGGCTGGAGAAATTGCTACCTTGGTTGCAATAGCAATGTGGTGTACTAGTTTGTACAAGATCAGGAGAAAGATGTTTGAAGTATTCTTCTACACACATCAGCTCTATACTCTCTACATCTTCTTCTACCTATTGCATGTTGGTGTTGCCTACACATGCATGATCCTCCCTGGAATTTTTCTCTTTGTGATCGACCGATACTTGAGATTCTTACAGTCAAAACGAAGGGCTCGATTAATTTCTGCACGACTTTTACCTTGTAGCGCTATTGAACTCACTTTTTCCAAGAATCCAGGTGAATATAATCTTTATACTTACCTAAGCATGTTAATTAGTTACCTTTTCAACATGTTAAAGAAGCTAGTATAGTAGTATATTAATGGATGTACGTACTTATTTTCACTTTACAGCATTGACGTACAACCCTACAAGCATCTTGTTTGTAAATGTNATAGTGTTTGGAGCTCTTAGTTATTGCTCCATCATGTGTTTCAAAAAGAATGAACTTATAATTTCTCCTATTTAGTGTTAGGATCGAAAAAAATCAGGTGTTAGATGGTAGTTAGTAAAGCAAACCTTGAACAATGATAAATCAGACAATAAAAGAGAAATATACCTAAAGAAACACAAATATTTAACGTGGTTCGATCAATTGACCTACGTCCACGACGGAGATGAGCAATCCACTATAATAAAAGAGAGTGCAAAATATCGAGAGAACAACTTCACGAAGAAGCAAACACAAGTGACATACTAACACTTGTCCCGTAAAGTTCTCCCCCTAAACACGACTCTCAAATTCCATATATATGGCTACATTGTGGATGCTACTGAATGAGAAGGAATGATCCTCAATTTATAGAAGTCAACACTTTTTCCTACAAGAAAAAGGACCAGCCAAACATGGAAGAATTATAATTTCCTTGTACAAAAAGGAAAACCTAATTATGCTAAATATGTTGTCATTTCCTTCGAGAAATAGAAAACCAAATATGGTAAGAAAATCAAGACAACCCCCAACATTTAGGGAGTCAAACAATTCTTTTTTTACCATGTTTATTTGTAAATAGTTTTTAAATATTTTGAATTATTAATTTTTGTGACTTATAGTACTTTTTATGTAGTTTCTAAATATGTAGATTATTTCAAATAACTTAAAGAATTCGCTATGCCCGAATATACCAAAAATTAATCAACTTGATCTTCGTACTCCGAAAAGTTTCAAACAAATTGTAACGGAGGGAGTTTACTTTGGATTATATATATTTAATGACAAACGACTTTAGGGTGAAATCTGTGGATTCACCTGAACTTACCTCTTTCGGATTGCGTCCACCCCAATGCTAGCTAGATCTTGAATTCGCCTCTATCTTTAATTAATCTTAGAACTAAATAATTTTTTTTGCAGATGTTAGAATGGAGCAGTACCTACGTATCCAACGTGGCTGGAGAAATTGCTACCTTGGTTGCAATAGCAATGTGGTGTACTAGTTTGTACACGATCAGGAGAAAGATGTTTGAAGTATTCTTCTACGCACATCAGCTCTATATTCTCTACATCTTCTTCTACCTATTGCATGTTGGTGCTGCCTACACATGCATGATCCTCCCTGGAATTTTTCTCTTTATGATCGACCGATACTTGAGATTCTTACAGTCTAAACGAAGGGCTCGATTAATTTCTGCACGTCGTTTACCTTGTAGCACTATTGAACTCACCTTTTCCAAGAATCCAGGTAAATATAATCTTTACAATAACCTAAGCATGATAATTAGTTACCTTTCCAAATTCCAAGATGTTAAATTAAGAAGCTAGTTATTATATATTATTATACGTACTTATTTTCACTTTACAGCATTGACGTACAACCCTACAAGCATCTTGTTTGTAAATGTGCCAAGCGTATCCAAGTTGCAGTGGCATCCATTTACTGTAGTTTCTAACAGTAATTTGGAGGCAGATAAACTAAGTGTTGTCATTAAATGCATGGGAAGTTGGAGTCAAAAGTTAGAGAAACAACTTTCTTCTTCTCCGGATCATCTTCAAATCTCAACAGAGGGACCCTATGGACCTTCATCATCTCATTTCTTAAGGTAAGTACCAAGGAGGAAAACCTATACATATATATACAATCATCCATGTTAATTAGTTAGGTGATTTTACCTCAAGACCCTTCCTCGTTCTTATTTTTCACTATGAAGTCGCGTTTTCATATTTTTTCTTTTATTCATACGTTTTGCTTATATGTTTACTTGAAAATCATGCGAAAACTTTTGTCTAGTATAAAGTACCAACCATGACATCTGCTAATGATCTGCGCGCTTTGGCTCTTTGATCTTTAAAGGGGAACAGTACTCTTTGTCTAAATATATAGTCCCTCCGTCCTACCTCATGAACATATATTTGATTGAACAAAGAATTTTGAAATAAATACTTTTGAAACTTGTGGTTTAAACCATGTCATAAACAATTTCCCCCCTATAAAATTATGCTATTAAGGGTAAAACGAAAAGTTTAAAGTTAAATACGCATCTTTTTTTTTTTGGGATAAGCTAAAAAGGAAAGTGTATCTTATAATCAAACTACTCTTGATTTATGTTCAAAATCTGCTCGTTGAACACATCATCTTAGTAGTTGTTGCTCGACTTGATGTGAGTTTGAGAGTGAAGTTGTTTCTACAGATCTGAGAGTGAGTTTGAGAGTGAAGTTATAATCAACTTAGCTTCTATACACTTCTAATTTTTTCACTATGTCCTCTAAAAAATAACTAAGTGCAATCATCCATAATAAGCAGGATTATTAAGCTGGAAAATAAGATGTGACATGTTACAAAAAAGTAAAAAAAAAAAAAAAAACACGATATTATGGAAGTTCTTTACCTTATCGGTATATATAAATTAAACAAACAAGGGCCAAAAAAGGCCCCTCAATAAGGAGAAAGTAAAAGAATAATTACAGTTCTCTCTCCTCTAATATTGACATGGAAAATCATGGGATCTTCATGTAGTTTACATTAATTCAAGGTACTTAATTTAAAATGCAATCATCCATGTTAATTACCTCGAGACCTTTCCTTCTTATTTTTCACTAATGCACTCGTCTTTTTATATTTTTTTCTTTTATTCGTACGTTTTACTTATATGTTTACTTGAGATATCATGCGAAAACTTTTGTCTAGTATAAAATACCAACCAACATTTGCTAAAGATCTGTGCGCTTTGGTACTTTGATCTTTAAAAAGAAACATTTCTCTTTGTCTAAATATTACTCCCTTTGTCCCACTTTATAAAAAGATATTAAAGTGAAATAATTTAAAAAGAAAAAAATATTTTTGAAACTCATAGTCTAAACCATGTCATAAACATTTTTGCTCTCGTAAAATCATGTTTTTATTAAGGGTAAAACGAAAAGTTTAAAGTTGAATATATTAATATTTAATTTTTTTTGGAAATAGATAAAAAAGGAGAGTATATCATATAATCAAATTGCTCTTGATTTATATTCAAATATCTGCTCGTTGAACACATAATCTTAGAAGTCGTTGCTCGGCTTGATGTAAGTTTGAGAATTACTCCCTCTGTTCCAGTTTATGTAAACCTATTTCCTTTTTGATCTGTTTAAAAAAGAATGACCCCTTTCTAAATTTGGTAAGAATTTAGCTTAAACTTATAATTTCATCCTTAATGAGAATCTTTTATAACCACACAAATACGCTTGGCCCCTTTTTGACTTATATAGGACCACAGATTCCGAAAGTCTTATATTTTCTTAAATTATGTGCCCAGTCAAACATGTTCACATAAATTGGAAGGAAAGGAGTAAATTATTTCTCCAGATGTGTTGTAATTCATTTTCAGTTTAGTTTCTATACACTTCTAATGCTTTCACTAGGTCATCTAAAAAATAACTAAAGCCAATCGTCCATAATAAGTAGGATTATTAAACTGGAAAATAATATACGTGCTACCTGCTACAATAAAGTAAAAACACTTATACTATAAAAGTTGTTTGCATTATAGCTGTATGTAAATAAAATTCACAATTCATTAGTGATGCATTATTACAAAGATTTTAACGAAAACAATGTGGCATTCCAGTCGAGAGTGCCTAGTGATGGTCAGTGGAGGAAGCGGAATTACTCCCATGATTTCCATAATCCGAGAGCTCATTTACAGAAGCTCAGAACCCAACACCAAAGTACCAAAGCTGATCCTAATTTCAGCTTTCAAGAACACAGCTGATCTCACAATGCTAGACCTCTTGCTTCCTCTCTCCACCACTCCTGCTGATATTTCCAACTTAGATTTGCAAATCGAAGCCTATATTACTACAGAAAATGCACAAGAACATAACATTGAAAGTGCCCATCACAAGAAACTCATCCAAACAATAGTGTTCAAACATAATCCAAATGACTCCGCCATTTCTGCAGCCCTTGGCCCAAGCAGCTGGCTATGGCTTGGCGCGATAATTTCGTCCTCTTTTATCATGTTTCTCCTTTTGTTAGGCATTGTCACACGTTACTCCATATACCCAATTGAGCGCGATGGCAGGCTCTATCATTACAGTGCAAAAATTATTTGGGACATGTTCTTGGTTTGTGCCTCCATTTTTATGGCCACCAGCATCATTTTTATGTGGCAAAAAAGGGACAATGAAGCTGAAGGGAAACAAATTCAGAATGTGGAACTACCTACCCCTACAAGTTCACCTGCAGGTTTATTATGTGGTACAGAAAGGGAACTTGAAAGTCTTCCCCACCAGTCTCTTGTTCAAGCCACTAAGGTGCATTATGGTGCAAGGCCTGATCTAAAAAGTGAGTTTACTAATTCTTGTTGGCTCACTCATTCAGAAATTTCGCTAAACTTTTTACAATTTAATATATATGTATAAAGAGTAATACTAGTAATATTTAACAAGTATACATAGTATACTAGTTACCGACAAAAGTTGTTCAACTGATCACCATTCTTCGTCGGTTGTAGCTCCGCCCCTGCATTCACACACACTAATCTTCTTGAAATAATTGTTATGAAAGGAACTAATTATTTGAATTGCATGACATGCAGGAATACTTTTTGATTGCAAAGCATCAGATGTTGGAGTTGTAGTTTGCGGGCCACAGAGCATGAGACATGAAGTTGCCAAAATATGTGCTTCTGGCTTGGCAGAAAACCTGCATTTCGAGGCTATCAGCTTTAATTGGTGATGTTTGGGTTTGTTACGTAAGACAAAACGAGGACAGATGTGTGGTTTTATTAATCTGTTTCTTTTTCATTTTCTTTCTGGTTAATTGCTACTCAATTTGGAAGGATTGGCTTTTGGATTATTTGTTGTGTGCAAGTTTCTAAGATAGGGCTAAGAAACTTGTGTTGTGTACAGTTTCCTTTTAAAAAAAAAAATTCAATCCATCCACCCAGGATTTCATCTCATGTGGTGGTGGGGGTTTGTCCTAGACCCCTACTTTGTATATTAATAACTCAAAGGAATATTAGTACAACAAGAAGGGGAACATAAAACCCAACCTCCATAGAACCTAGTTAATCTAAACCAACTAGGAACAATGCTGGAGCATAACCAATATTAGACAAAAAATTCAGCAAAGCCAACTTTCTATAGGAGTGTTGACAGTGTCGAAACAAAAGGCATGACTACTCGATGAATCAAAACATGCCTCAAAGAAAAGATGAAAGATGTTCAAGGAGGATCAAAGTACTACCCGAAGTGTTTGGCTTCCCTTATCCGGAAGGAAGGGAGTCCCAGTTTATCCATTTTAAGTGCTCCTTTAGCTTACCTGGGTAAGTCATTCTCCTGGAGATAGACTTTATTTCGGCATAGTGTTGTGGCATATTTTGCAAGTGAATCAGCCACCTTATTTCCTTCTCTGTAACAGTGATGGACTTGAATTTGTTTTCCCCTGATTTTGTGTTGGCTCTACTTCATTGTACAAGCGCCATGGGGGATTGAGCTTTCCATTGATCATATTGACAAGTAGTTGTGAGTGAAGTTGAAGGCACAAGATATCTATGTAATGTGCATAGCACCAAATAATTCCAAGCAAGGCTGCATAGGTCTCACTATAATTGTTAGTTGAGAATTGAAGGGGTATATCAAATGCCATGACCATCTCTCCATTGCTTCTCCTAACAACTCCTCCTGCACCAGCTTTGCCCACCCTAGCCATGTAACTCCCGTCAGTGTGAAGAGTGAGAGAATTGCAGAGAGTGTCATTCCACTTCACAAGTTTGCTAATATGATTAGGCTTGTAATCCATGACAATTTTACATATCATGTCCCAGTTCCACTTGGATTCCATTCTATTGAACCTTTTGCCCAGATACACCTTTATTTGGAAGGTAATCTGGTGTCAAATTCTTGTTAGTGATGTAGCATGTTGGCCATATTTTTTGGAGCATCTAGCTTTCCACAACTCCCTACATACAATGATAGGGGTAATTTGTAAAAGCATCCTATGAACCTCGTTGTTAGGCTTGAGCTTCCACCATTTATTAAGAGTATTATAGATACTCACTGGTGTGATATCAATACCCAGGGGACTAGCAATTCTTCTCCATGTATTAGAAGCTATGTCACTGTCTCCTCCTTGGCTTCTCTACAGCAAACACATCCAATAGCTATGTTGAGTCCAAATCTATGTAAATGTTCCTCAATGGGAAGTTTCGTTTTTAGGATCCTCCAAATCAAGAATGTGACTTTGAATGGTACTTCATTAATCCATAGCTTAGCAAGTTGTGGGTTCTTTTTTTTTTTTTTGTCTGAAGGCAGAGGAGCATGAGAAGTGTCCATTAGGATTCAAGCACCAAATAACTGTATCTTCCTTGTTTCTAATGTCCACCTTTATAGCCTCTTCAGTGATGTGATCCGGGAGAGTTCTCCTGAGTGCATTTGCATTCCAGTTGCTGTTAAAAATGAAATCTTTGAATTTTGTGTTCCCAGGTTTCCTAGGTTGGATATTGTGTTGGACTAAGGGTCCTGATCTAAGCCAGTTATCCCACTAGAAAATAACATGTCCATTTCCTAGTTTTCACATGATATTGGAATCAATCATCTTCCTGGTGTCTAGTAAATTCCTCCAAATATTGGAGTCTTTGGAGTTTTTCTATTTTGATAGTAAGTTGGACCTAGGATAATATTTTGTCTAGAAAATTTTTGTCCATGGGTTCTTTTCAGTTCTGAGTCTCCACCATTTCTTAGCAGAGAATGAAGAACATGTCTTGCAGTTTCTTGAATCCAACCCCACCTTCCTCATATGGGTAGCACATCTTATCCCAGGAACTCCAGTGATATTTGTTCTTCCATTCATTCATACCCCAGAAGAAGTTAGAAAAATAAGATTCTATTTGGTTGAGGATAGCTTTTGGAGGAACCATCTCAGTTAGCAAGTGTAGAGTCTGAGATTGTAAAATGTGTTTGATAATAATAGCCCCTCCCCCCTATAGATATTAATTTACCCTGCCAAGCATTTGCTTTATTCAAGACTTAGTAGCCATATTCGCAAAATATGCAATTTTCTTCCTACCTGTGTATATTGGACAACCCAAATATGTGAAGGGGAATTGATGCTTGTATCCAGTCCATCTCTCCAACCTTCAGATGTTTCTTTTGTTTTGAAGGCATAAGTGTAGAAGTTAGTTTTCTGCTTGTTTATCTCATGTCCTAATGCATTTTGATAGTCCTTAAGCACCCTCATGACCATCTTGATTGAGTTTTTATCACCAGTTTATGAATAAACTAAGTCATCAACATAGCATAGATGGTTGATTTGAGGTACCTTTTTGCACATTGTATACGGTCAGAATGGGACGGGCCTTCTTGTGACTAATCAGGGTTGGATCATGATAGGCTACGGTTCGGCCTCATATTGTATCGAGCCTCAATATGGAGATGTGTTGTTGAACCCTTAACTTGAGGATGGTCCAGGGCGACGCTCCACCAAGATCGAGACCAAGTAGAATAGAGGTCGAGTAAGTTCGAAGGGGATTTTATCTGGCCAAGTAACGGTAAGCCGAAATATCCGAGAGCGAGCGAGGATCACGACGAGAATGTTACATCTTGCGTTTCGTACGTAAAAGTTTCGTCTTCAGTTAATCGACGTAGAATCAGGGATGAGATTATCTTGATGTTATCATATTTATGCTATTTATAACAAGCGAAGTAAGTGCCATGAAAGGTAAATGATACACGAATTAAAGAAATGAGTTTTGTTGAAGGTTGTCGATTTGGGATAAAATACGGTCTGAGCTATAATACCCGATATTTATGGACTAGTACCATACAAGGTACCATATGACCGCGATAGTATGATGTATAAGGTATATTAAAAATTAGTAGAATTTTAAGTAATTTGAGACAATTCTTAATTATGCGGGTAATTGGTTCATTACCGGGTAGCGGGACATTACCTAATTAACTAATAAATTAGATAAAAATTAAAATTTTCACCCCACCCCCACGTGGCAGCAAGCCACATATTAGAAAAATGACTCTTGGTCACTTATGAATTAGGTGGCAACCTAATGCATTAATTTCAAGACACCTTTCATTCTAGGATATTAATTTCAACCTAATATATTCATTTCTAGGATTTTGAATACAAAGACTTCATGTCAGAACGTTAGCAACACTTCATATTTGGAATACAAAACTTCAATTAGATTCTAAACACCAAATTAGCAATGTGATTCTTCAATCACTTCCTACACAAAAACATCCAACGAGAATTATTAGAGCTTTAGCAACGTAAAATTTTGCGGTTCTAAAGGAGTACGGTGCAACCTTTTCCAAGAATACCATACGGATTTTTCTCTAATCCAGGTATGTTAAGGCTATCCCTTCTTTCTTTTTGGCATGATCCAAATGATACAAAAAGAAACGAGCAAACGCACAGTTTTCATAAACGACTCTATTCATAGAAATACTAGGGGTCTCTATGTTCTTGATTCCCTATGTGACATATTACTATATCTTATGTTCATGGGTCTCAGAATGATACGCAGTTGATAAAGTTTATCCGAAAGGAATATTGAGATTATTAACATATTTTCATGCACTTCATTCATTTATACATGTACATTGACCCATGACCAGATGACGTTATATACACATATTTATATGTATATATATGTATATGGGATATGAGAAAAGGTTACGACGTTATATATGCACCGCCACCTGATCAGTTGGTATATGTTGATGATTTTGCCCATAGTGGTCGAGATGATATGATGTGATGCCCTCAGAGGATTGAAGATGTTATGTACACCTATACCTATGCATTACACGACATTTACACGCACGTGCATGATGTTATAATTGTTTCAGGATTTGCACAGTTATTTATACTTAGAGGCGGAAGTCCTTATTCCATGTTTCATCTATGTCTCTTATGTACTGATTTCATGCCTTACATACTCAGTACATTATTCGTACTGACGCCCGATTTCCTGGGGCCTGCGTTTCATGCCGCAGGTGCAGGTAGGAAAGCTAACTGTCCCCCTGCTTAGGATCCTTGATCAGCGAGAGTTTGCATGCTCCACTTGATCCGGAGCTTCTTTGATTTTGGTACGATAAGCTTGTATACATATGTGGGTATGATGTGGCGCAGTCCCGTCCTTGTACAGTTGTATTTTCTATTAGAGGTCTGTAGACAGTATGTATAGTTGGTTAGTATGTGGCCTTGCCGGCTTCCAGTTTTGGATATATAGTTGTCTATAGCAGCCTTGTCGGCTCGCCCCACGTATTCCGCACGTATATGTACATATGTCTTTTGGGCAGGTTTCCTTCATGTATGTTATTCTCATAATTCAGCAGATGTTATTCATGTTTATATCTCAGATGTATGCTTAGGGCTGTTCGACAGGTAGGACTCGGGCCGTCGCGGCCCATCCGTTTGGGTCGTGAAAAAAGTGGTATCAGAGCAGTTATGTCCTAGGATTGTCTACAGACCGTGTCTCGTAGAGTCTTGTTTATGGGTGTGTTGTGCACCACACTTATAGACAGTAGGCTACATGTCATATAGGATGTTATCCTCTCTTTTTATCTTAGATCGTGCGATATAAGAATTCATCTTCCTAACGATATGTTATATTTTCAGTGATGCCTCCAAAGACTACAGCCGCCCAGAAGGGGAAGTCCATGGTTGGTGAGATTACTAGTCAAGGGCCACGAGTGACCAGGGCTCGGGGAGAGTCTCATAGTGAGATTCTATCTCGGACTTCATATACCCCGCCCTCTCCAGGAGAGCTCCGAGGGGCACCAGCTCTAATGCCCACCCCTGTACGTTCAGCCCCTCAGCCGTATGCACCGGGTCAGGAGATGAGTGATGTTATCCATCTATTAACTCGATTAGTAGTCGCGCAGGCTCGACGTTAGGAAGTAGTATTGGTCATGCAGATAGGTCTGTCAGCGAGAGGGTTCGTGATTTCATTAATTTGGACCCTCTGTTATTCACTAGGGCAGATCCAAATGAAGACCCTTAGTTATTTATTGATAGAACGCAGAGGACATTGAGGGTAATGAAGGCCACTGCGACTGAGTCAGTTGAGCTAGCTTCCTATAGACTCCAAGATGTTGCAGCTAATTGGTACGAGTCTTGGGAATTGTCCAGAGGTGAGGATTCCCCTCCAGCAGTATGGCAGGAGTTTACAGAAGCTTTTCTTTGACATTATCTGCCACCAGAGCTTAGACGGGCCAGAGTTGATAGGTTCTTGACCCTTCGGCTGGGTAATATGAGTGTTCGATAATACAGTCTTCAGTTTGATTCGTAGGCTAGGTATACTCCTACTATTGTATCTAAGATGGAGGATTGGGTTCACCGGTTCGTGATGGGGTTAGAGCCGCACTTGCTTAAATATTGTATGTCGGTCTCACTTCAGCCAAACATGGATATTTCTCGTATTCATGCATACACTCACGATGTAAAGGAGCGTAAGAAGAAACAGAGGACCGATCATGAGCATGATAGGGCCCAGAATAAGAGAGAGAGGTCTTCGGGTCCTTCTGGTGAGTTTCGAGGTGGTCAAAGACTACAATACCCGAGGTATCCAGCCCAGTCATCGACTAGTGCGCCCCCTCAGTTTGGCAGTAAGAGATTTGATCGTTCCACATATTCAGGGCCTGGTCATAATTTCAGGGCCTCAGGTTCTCAGTATAGGGGTGAGTCAATTCAGATAAGACTGCTCTTGCCACGATGTGCTCAGTGTGATAAACAGTATGCCGGGCAGTGCCGTATGGGTGTTTGTTATACTTGTGGTTATTCCGACCATGTTATGAGGGATTGTCCGACGAGAGGTGATGCAATCTTAGCTCAGCCAGCGGGATCTGTAGCTGGTTCGTCATCATCAGTACGCCTCCCTGGGAAAGGTTCACAAGCACCAAAGAATCGTGGTAGAGGCAGAGGCGGAGCATCTAGCTCGAGCGGTCCTCAGAACCGCATTTATGTGTTGGCAGGACGACAGGATCAAAAGTCATCGCTTGAGGTTGTTACATGTATATTAACAGTCTCCTCATATGATGTATAGGCACTGATTGACCCAAATTCCACCTTATCATATGTCACTCTGTTGGTTGCTAGTAATTTTGGAATAAAACCTGAATTGGTTAAACCTTTTGAGGTGTCTACACCTATTGGGGACTCAGTGGTAGCTAAGCGAGTATATAGGGGTTGTATAATAGTGGTTCATAGTCGATCTACCGTAGAACTAATCGTGTTAGATATGGTAGAATTTGATGTTATAATGGGTATGTATTGGTTGTCTTCTTGTCATGCCAACGTTGATTGTAGATCAAACATAGTCCGATTTCAGTTTCCAGGGGAGACTGTTTTAAAGTGGAAAGGTAATACGGCGTCCCTAAGAGGTAGATTTATTTCCTATCTCAAGGCAAGGAAGATGATCAGAATGGGATGTATTTATTACTTAGTTCGGGTTCAGGAACTGGAAGTAGAGTCACCAACCATCCAGTCCATCCCTGTGGTTAATGAGTTTCCCGATGAGCTTCTGGGTCTTTCGCCAGAGAGATAATTGAGATTGCTATTGACTTACTACCAAATACTCATCCAATATCTATTCCTCCCTATAGAATGACCCCCGCAGAGCTGAAAGAGTTAAAGGAAAAACTAAAGGACTTTCTTGAAAAAGGCTTTATCAGACCTAGTACATCACTGTGGGGAGCACCTGTGTTATTTGTGAGGAAGAAAGATGGTTCCTTACGGATGTGTATTGATTATAGACAGTTGAATAAGGTGACGATCAAGAATAAGTACCCGCTCCACGAGGATTGATGATTTATTCGATCAGTTGCAAGGTGCCAAGTTTTTTTCAAAGATAGACTTGAGGTCCGGGTACCATCAGGTAAGGGTTAAGGGGGAAGATATTCCAAAGACAACATTCAGGACCAGATATGGGCACTTTTAGTTTCGTGTTATGTCATTCTATTTGACCAATGCCCCAGTAGTATTCATGGATTTGATGAACCGTGTGTTCAGGCCCTTTTTAGATCTGTTCGTTGTCGTTCCCCTTTTTCTCGCGAAATCGGGTTTCGACATTGACAATTCTTTTAAAAATGAGGAAGGGTTTATTAAAAGAGAGAGTCGCCACCTAACGGATTAAGGTATGTTAGGGAACCTATTGCAAATGACTCGGGTTTACTAATTTGCGTCACCAAAGATCGGGTAAGGGCTCAAATTACCTCGAGGAGAAGGTGTTAGGCACTCCTCGAGGTCCACAACGGAGGGTCCCGGCCGAACTCAAATCATGTGAATTAGTCTAAGAGAGACGAGAAACAGTCTGGATAAAGAAAGAATTATTTTAACAGGAATGGGGGGTCCTAAGTTTTTTAACCTAAAGGATCACCTCGTGCAACATAAAATACTTCGTAACTCCCTCAAAATGGGGTGTTACTCATATTATTCAGCGAGCACAGACTATCATCTCCTACTACGCAATTGCTATCTTTAAGTTATTTACCTAAAGCATTCTAATCAATTCTAAGTCATACCCTATCCGTGCAATACCAGTCCCTTGCCTATGGCCCAAGAGACGTTTGGACCTCTATCTAGGATGGTCCTAGACTTAACTTAGGTTGCTCAAAAAATGATAAAACTAGGCGACATACAAAACAAGTTGGACCTTCATGTAAAAGCAAATAAGGGCTCAAGTTAGCCTCCACACTTAGGCAGCAAATGCACGCAAACAAATTAGGCGTTTGATAGTTTCAACAATTAAAGTCGTTAGGCCCTATATACATGATTTCTATGTGATTCTGGATTTTGATCATGCAAGCAGTTATGCAAAGTATAATTTCTAAGTGAAATGCACAATTGCCTACTGATTATAATTGTAAGCGGTTAAAACCTATAGACATGCTATCTAGGTGATTTACGCAGTGTTTGGCGGTGATAAACACGAGAGATATTCAGAATTACTCAGTTTGTTCCTATAGTCATGCTTTCTAATAGTATTCAATGGGATAGTGTTTTAAAGCCCAATTTTAGCACTTAACGCATGTAGGGATTACCCTATAGACATGATTCCTACCTTTGATGATTGAAACTGGTTTTAGTTCCTATAGGAATGTCTACTAAGTGGGAAACTATGACAATAGCATACCAACAAATTAAAATCATATAGGCATGATTTCTAAAATGTAGATGTGTAGAACATAAATTAACATGACCCTATGATCATGATGCCTAATGAATATGCTTCAATGCAAATTGAACTTTGGTTACTTTATTTCCTATAGGCATGGTATCTAACATCTAGAAGAAGAATGGGTTAGACAGATTAAACATCTATAGGCAGGTTATCTACCACACACAGTAACAAAACATATTTGAGCAAAGTAAACACGTATAGGCAGGTTATCTAACACACAATAGCAGAACCCACTTGAGCAAAGTAAACATCTATAGGCAAGATTTCTACCCATTTCATGCAAATGTTAAAATAAACACATTTTTCCAAATTTTACTAACACCCCAATTGTTATTACAAAATAATTATTACAGACCAGAATTTAATGAATGAATTACAAAGTAAGTAGAACTATAGGAAGCCTGCAGCAGGCCAAATACACCTGGACAGTCCAGGCCTTTAACTGATAGTAGCTCCAAAAGCCCATGTTCATAGATACACAATAACCAGTAGTGAATGATTCACCCATATCTCAAGGATAAGCATACAGAACCCAAATCTCTAATGTGCCAGAGTTCCCAAGGGCTTCAAGAACCCGGGGCAGTGATCACATTAGAGAAAATGATCAGAAACAGTTCAAGGAAGACTAGGGACCAAATCCTAGTGTTTTAGAGTTCACAAGGGTCTCATATGAACCCTGAGCAGTGCTCCCACTAGGGAGGCCAAAGGACAAAACCTAAATAGCTTTGGCTTTCATCCAACAAAGAGTGTGATTTAGGAGAGTATGATAGGATTAGGGGATACATTTAGGGACAAAATCACACATAGAACACAAATAAATAACAACACATTTGAACCTAAGCATACCTAATCAAGTTTTTTGGAATTAACAAAGTTCTATGCTAATAAGGTCAGTTCATAAACATGTTCACAGTGATAACAAAGATTTTAGATCAGACTAAGTCATAGGAAAGGAACATATTGATTAGCAGCAGGAGTTAATTAAGACAATTTAATAGAGATATTATAACATAGTGAGAACAGAACCAAGCAGATCATATTATAACAGGTTCAACAAACAAACTGATGAATCTGTTAAGGCACACATCTATACATAATTAACCAGTCCTTAGGAAAGGTATGAAAGCATGTTTAACTCTAAAAGAAAGTCCTAAATAACGTAGAGTTAGGCAGATTTCATTAACTAATTCAACAAAGTTCAACATGTCTTAACTACAAGTAATAGCATTTAGGGTAACATGGTTTAATAGCGGTAACACATTAAGCAAGTAATCATAATGAAATGGCAAAGGATTCAATAACTCACCAGTTAAGATGAAAATGGAAAAAGAAATCCAACAGTGTAGCAATTAGCACTAAACAGAAGCAAAACCCTTGAAGATTTCTGGCCTTGGCTTCCAGCCGGGCAGGAATCAAAACACAAAATAATATTGCTCTAGAGAGTAGGAGTGTATAGTTTTTTTATAGTAGTGAAAAGTTTTCGAACTCTAAATCTGTGTTTAAAAGGGAGTTGGGAAGGGTTTAAATAGTACTGGGATTGAACACACAAACATGGAAATAATTAGTCAAACACTAGAAAAAGAAAGCACTTAAAAATCAATGAAGAAGAAAAATTTTAAAACCCTAATTTTAGGTAAAATACACAAATCGGCATAACATAAAAGGCAAAGAGTCACATGCTGCATAGAATAAGATGAATATAGACATATAGACAGAAATATTATTCAAAAATCAAATAATCGAACCAGATTTGGTTCGATTTAAAAGATCTAAAACCCCAAATTTAGGTCAAGTAAAAATCGACAAAAAATAACAGATTCACACGATGCATATAGACAAGATAACATTCAAAATTACAGAATCAAACCATATTTGGTCAGATATAGAAGAGATCTGAAACCCTTGTTTTAGGGTAAGTAAAAAATCACAAAGATACACTGAGATCCATAGAGATCCATACCATAAAAAAGCAAGGAAGAACAAAGATGGAAAATGTCAAGGAACTAAACCATTTTTGGTTCGAAGTTGAAGAGATCCGCTTGCCATGTTTAGGCAAGCGGTATATAGAAGGTTCCAGTACCAAAGGGAAGTAAAATATGGCAAGAAACAATTAGGTAATCCCATGTCCGGTGGGATGAACAGAGAAGATATGTGGGAGACGACTAGGGTTTAGGGCAGATAGTGAGAGAGTTTGAAGGCGGCGGGTGAAGGGAAAATGGTTAGGGTTAGGGAGAGTTTGGTTAATTAAAAAGGGGGAAGGGATGTGGGCCGTTGATCTTGAAAGATCAACGACTGAGATTTAAAATTTGACCGGGGCGGGATAAAATGGATGGGTACCGACCGGGCTGTGGGGATTGAGTTAATTGATTTGTGATGGGTATTATTAGGCTAGTGTATAGGGTATTGGGCTGGGTATTAGGTCCGAAATTGATTAGGAATTTAGGCTAGCTTTTTAAATACCCAATTTTAATGAAATAAATAATTTATAAAAGTAATAAAAATAAGTAACAAAGTATCATTTGTCCTGAAAATTATTGATAACAAGTATTCAACATTATAAAAATATAAAAAGGTTATTTTTTTCATAAATAAAGTAATTATAAGTACATATAGGCTATTATTGCAAAATGTGCAATTTTAGCCTTTAAAAATGCAAATGTAATTATACCAATTCTACTAAAAATATTTAAAATCTAATATGGGTGTAAATTATGAGTTTATATGATAAAATCATCATAAAAATAATTTGTAAAGTAATTAATGGGTATTTATATAATGAAAATGCAGAATTACAACCTTCAAAAATTATAGAAAATTATGAAAAATGCTTGTAAATAAAATGATGGTGCACATGCACTATTTTGAAAGTATATATATATATATATATATATTTGAAAAAATACGAGGGAAAAATTGGGTTTAGACAGTTTCCCCTCTTTACCCGGGAAGGATAAAAGAGTTGTCGGGTAAAGAAATGATGATCGATTTTGACCGAATGGCGTGATTTGAAAAATATAGGTCGCACTCTAGTTTCTGAGCTGCCTACAGATCCCTGGTTTTATAAGAATCAGGCCATGTGTAGTTCTGGATCTGACGGTGGAATAAACCGATGGAATTATTATAAGAACAGACTAGATATTCTAGATAGGACAAATCGGGATTGAGAATGGTTAGGGATATTTGAGTGGGAATAAGGTGAGGATGGGTAACAGATGGGGACCGGTTATGTCTGAGATAATTGAAGGATATGAACGATTGGGAACTGGAGCGAAGATTGCTCCCGTTATGAGAACGATTACCTCCCGGATCACCTGCGAACTGAAAATTCGATGCATGCATATAGATTATCGTATAAATTTAAACATGATGAAAATTCCCTTTGGTCCATGGATATCGTCTTTGGACGGGAGGATGATGTCCTTAGACCATGACGTCCCAGACCATGAATTGTGCGGTAAAAGATTCGCAGGCCATGAAATGATGTTCTCGGGCTATGAAGATGGTGCCTTTGAACTATGATGCCTTTGAATAATGATGTGAAATATTGAGATATCCTCAGGACATGGCATGGTATTTTCCGGCTATGAGGATGATGCCTTCGTACTATGACGCCTTTGGAAAAATTGGCTATATGTCAACCCATGAGATGCGAGGACATGATTCTTAAGATAAAACAAGACAGACCTTAGTCTTGTGTAGAGTTAGAGGCAGAGCTTAGCCTCGAGAGAAGAGAATAATGCAAGGTTTGGAATAGAGTAACATTTGTGGTTATGCAAGATTTGAGACAATACTTAATCTTGTGCAATGGTAGGCAATGCTTAGCCTTTATGCAGTTGAGGAGGCAGGGCTTAGCCTCATGCAAGATGGGAGACAGTTCTTAGTCTCATGCAATGAGAAGGCAATGCTTAGCCTTATGCAAGATGTGAGACAATGCTTAGTCTCATGCAATGGTAGGAAATGCTTAGCCTTTATGCAGTTGAGGAGGCAGGGCTTAGCCTCATGCAAGATGAGAGACAATTCTTAGTCTCATGTAGGGGAAGGAAATGCTTAGCCTTATGCGAGATTTGAGAAAATTCTTAGTCTCATGCAGGGGAAGGCAATGCTTAGCCTTATGCAAGATTTGAGACAATTCTCAGTCTCATGCAGGGGAAGGCAATGCCTAGCCTTATGCGAGATTTGAGACAATGCTTAGTCTCATGAAGGGGAAGGCAATGCTTAGCCTTATGCGAGATTTGAGACAATGCTTAGTGTCATGCAGGGGAAGGCAATGCTTAGCCTTATGCGAGATTTGAGACAATGCTCAGTCTCATGCAGGGGAAGGAAATGCTTAGCCTTATGCGAGATTTGAGACAATGCTTAGTCTCATGCAGGGGAAGGCAATGCTTAACCTTATGCAAGATTTGAGACAACGCTTAGTCTCATGCAGGGGAAGGCAATGCTTAGCCTTATGCAAGATTTGAGACAATGCTTAGTCTCATGCAGGGGAATACAATGCTTAGCCTTATGCAGAGGAAGGGCTTAGCCTCATGCAAGGTTGAGACAATGCTTAGTCTCATGCAATAAATAATAAGTGATGGCGGAGTATGTCTTAGCTGTAGGTGAGTCCGGTAGCTTTGTGGTTGTGAAGACACTGATTCTAAGGTGCGCACGTACTAGCGACTATCTCTTGTTCCTACATTCAAAGAAAAACCGTGAGTTTTGCCGGGGAGGTTGGTTCGTGCCTTTGTCTTCTTTCTTTGTTCTGATCTTCATTGGAGTCCTGTTCGAGTTACCACGGGTAGAATTTGGCTAAAAATAAAATTCTCAAAAAATATGTATGCATAGTTATTCAAAATACAGTAATATGCAATTTTAAAAATTGATTAGATAAACCAGTAACTGCGACATTATTAGAGACATTGCGACCTTCTTGCCGTAGAATTTTAAGGCCCCCCCTCAAAATTCTACCCCAATTATCTAGGCAAATTTCTAGCTATTCTGCATACGGTGCCGTTGGCTGAACTTGCTTCAAAATTTTGAGGGTCCTCCTCAAAATTCTTCCCCAGTTTTCGATTATGGGAAAAATCAAAATTTCATTGGATTGTGATCGAATGGGAATCAGGTCCAGCGTAATTCAATTAATTGCCGATCAAAATGTGTATATTTGGTAGTGGGAAATCATCTTTGGGACTCAATCTGTTTAAATCCTAATAGTCGACACACACCCTGACTTTCCCGTCTTTCTTCGGAACTGGCAAAATGTTGGCCAACCAAGTTGGATATTCAACTACCATGAAGACCTTAGCTTTGATCTGCTTGGTAACTTCTTCCTTGATTTTTAGACTTATGTCTGGTTTGAACTTCCTGAGTTTCTTCTTTACTGGTGGACACATTGGATTTGTAGGTAGCTTGTGAGCCACTATGGACGTGCTCAACCCGGTCATCTCATCATACGACCATGCAAAAATGTCTTCGTACTCTCTCAAGAAATGAGTTTAATCTTCCTTCTCTGATGGTGACAAGTGAATGCTTATGCGAGTTTCTTTGACTGTTTTGTAATCTCCCAAGTTGACTATCTCAGTTTTGCCTAGATTGGACTTAGGTTTGTTCTCAAAATTCTCAACTTCTCTGGAAATTTCCTCAGGTATCACATCTTCTTATTCTATCTCTTCCGAGTCACTATTCTTATGTTCCGTTGTCTCATTACATGTCACAATCGTTGGTTCATCAAGATAAGAAATAGTAATGCTGTAGAGAGAAAGATATGAAAGATAATAATAATAAAACATCAAGCCATTGATTAAAACGTCAAATAAAGCAAGTTTTAATGACTTCAAACAATGTTTTCCAAAACGGAATATTGAAAGGAAGAAAAGTATTTTAAACAAAAATGCTCAAGAGGAATTTTTTTCAAAATAAATGACACTAGCAGCTATGCTACCCCAAGACTCGTCGGGCCCTGGATGGTGTGGTAGTCCAGCTCCTGAGAACAACTCCCTTCTCCACTGTCTTGATGATGAGGCCTTCTTCCTCCTCCTCCTCAACTATTAAACTGCAATCCATGTCTTCCTCTACTAGAAATAAATTCCTCAGACCAGCAAGCACCTCGTCTTTTTCGGATCCCCACATCATGTTAGCTTGGTGGAAAGATTAGTTCAGATGTGGTATTGGCTGCTTGAGAGGGTAGTATGGACAACGCCATGGTGGAGACCGGTTCTTATACTCATGCTAGGTGTATTGATATCCTAATCCAAAGGTCATGCCATGACATTTTAGCTGTATTGGCTTGGCAATACCTTGGAGATTCTTCCGGAGCCATTTATCGGGTTCATACCCTGCCCACAATAGTATGCTTTCTATTTTGCTGCTCCACTATTTGTCTTTGTCAATCGCATTGACGCGCTTGACGTGATGATACGTCTCCCCACCTAACTTCCTTCTATTTTCCATGATCGGAACAATTTGGCTTGTATAAATGGGATTACTCCGGTCTCCATTAATGATCACTCTTGATGATTCCATCCGAATTTCTCATCCTGGTGCAAAGTAGAAGCCACATACCCATCGGCATGTATCCAAGGTCGTCCCAACAATAAGTTGTACGAGGCAGATATGTCAAGTACTTGGAATTCGACATCAAACCAAGTCGGGCCCATTTGTAAGCATAGATTGGTTTCCTCGATTGTGGCCCTTTGAGACCCATCGAACGCCTTCACATTCATAGTCCCTGCTCGTATTTCATGCAAACCTTTACCCAATCTTTTTAAAGTTGTTAGTGTACAGATGTTGAGACTAGAACCTCCATCTATCAAAACCCTGGCAATGAATTTATCCTCGCATTGTACCGTGTTGTGAAACGCCCTGTTGTGGCTTAATCCTTCTGGTGGCAATTCATCTTCATGGAAAGTGATCTTGTGGATCTCCAGTACTTGCCCAACCATTTTAGCCATTTCCCCACTTGTGATATTGTTAGGTACGTAAGCTTCGTTCAATACCTTCATCAAGGCATTCCTATGTGCCTTAGAATTCTACAGTAATGACAGGATGGATATCTGAGCAGGATTTTTGTTCAGATGGTCTATTACAGAATATTCTCTTGCTTGCACCTTCCTACAGAGATCATCTGGGCCGGTCTCAACGATGGGCTGCTTGGAGACAACTTCTTTACTTGTTCCTCCCAAATGTTTGGGTGTGTAAACTCTACTAGTCTTGGTCGTCCTTGTGCTGCACCAGATTCTTCCATTTTTGCTTTTCCTTTCCTCCCGGCTTCTGCAACATAGGACCACAATAGGCTTTTTTTTGCTTTTGGACTTAAAGGAAGATGTTGATACCACCGTCACAGTGAACGGTGTGGTTACTTCTACTTCAAACGGGGCAGGTGCAGCTGTAGGTGTTGTTACTTCCACCTCGAATGGGGTTGGTATAGCTATTTCAACTTCGACTGGTGGCTATATATGGGCCACAATAGGAGTAAGAGTGACCGCAGGTTTCTTTGGGTCATCCCCTTCTCGAATAAGCCCAATTGATCCTTCCGGCTCCCATTCTTTGTCAGTCTCTATCACATTCACCCCCTTTCCCCTGTGATCTGGGAGGGGATTGTTGTGCACTTTAGGTGTATCCTCATTTGCTTGTATGACCTTGGTATCAATTAATGTCTGTATCTTGTCTTTCAAAGTGCGACATTCATCGATGGTATGACCTTTCATGTTGGAGTGGTAGGCACATGTTTTATTTGGATTGACCCATTGAGAAGAGTTTTCCATGGAAACAACGGGAATAGGGGTGACGTATCCAGCAGCTTTCAGTCTCTCGTAAAATTGATCGATGGGTTCAGCAATAGGGGTGTATTGTCTGGGTGGCCTGCAGTCGAAATTTTGTCTGGGTTTTTGATAGTTTTGGCGGGCAGGCGGTGAGTCATAATATACTGGCTAGGTGTTATAAGTGTGGTAGGCAGTGGCGGGTTATGGATATCTGGGAGGTGAAGGCTGATATGTGGGTAGAGGTGTTTGGTATGTAAGAGGAGATTTTGGACCTTGGGCTACCATCACGACCCCTACTTCTTTCTTTTTGGATATGCCCCCTGACTGCAAAGCCTTATTCGTAGCCTGTAATGCCTCAAAATTAGTTACCATTCCGCTTTTGATCCCTTCTTCAATCCTCTCCCCTAGCTTGATGATGTCGGAGAATTTGTGATTCTCGATAACTATTAACCTTTCATAGTATTGTGGGTATTGGGCCCGGACAAAGAACTTGTTCATCTGCTCTTCTTCCAATGCCGGCCTTACTTTCGCGGCTTTCGATCTCCATCGAGTAGCATACTCGCGAAAAGCCTCTGTTGGCTTCTTCTTGAGATTATGTATGTATAATACGTCTTGTGCATTCTCCGTGTTAAACCTGAACCGATCCATGAAATCTGATGCCATGCTTAGCCAGCTAAACCACTTCTTCGAATTTTGACTGATGTACCAAGATAGGTCGTCTCCAGTGAGGCTTCTCATGAACAGTTTCCTGCGAATCCTTTTATCTTTCCCAACTCCTACGAGCTTGTCACAATATGTCCTTAAATGCACCTTTGGGTCACCTGTTCCGTCAAATGTCTCGAACTTGGGAGGTTTGTAACCCTCAATTCTACATCTGGCTGAATACAAAGATCTTCATAGTTCAAACCCTCGATGCCTTTACCCCCTGCGACACCCTGGACTCGGCTTGTGAGCTTTTTAAGTTCCTCTGCCATGTTCTTGATGAGCAGGTCCTTCTCGGCGGATTCTGGTGTGTATGGGATTTGTTGAGTAGGGTGAGGTAGATTTTCTACATATATGGGGTTACTTTGGTGGATACCGGGGATTTGGGCGCAGTGGTGATCATTGGTTGAATTTTACGGATCGGGAGTAGGTTGGGGTGTATTTTGAGGAGTATGGTAGGTATTAGTTTATGGATACTGATTTGGAAGATGTTGGTCTTGAGGAGGAGTTGGTACTAGTGGAGGGTTAGGATTTTGAGGAGGCGTGGCGTATTGATGAGGTGCGGGAAGATTTTGTGGATGTTGGTTTGGTGTGTTTTGAGGAGGTGCTGGGTTTTGGGCATTCTGTTGGTTAATATCCGGGACGTTTAAGGTGAGGGAGAGGTTTGCCAAGTTGCGGACCTGCTCAAGTTCCCCTCTCAATTCCAGTATTTTCTGCTCCAATCATAGAACCAAATCATTCTGTGCCGGAGTACTCCGACCATCTGAATTTTCAAAATTTTCCACATGCGCAATATTATCTTTCCTGATACCGCTCATGTCATCCATCTTATCCTTTCCCTTACTTTTAGGATCACTTGGAGGAGGAGGAGGAGGAGGTGGACGACCTCTGGATCTGGTATGATATGTTGATGATGTCAGTACGCACGAACCAACCTTAGGGTATAGGAATAATCAAAACAAGGAAAAACAAAAAGGTAAACAAGTTACTAGGGGATTTTGGAAGAATATTTGCAGTATTTAAACATGTATTGCGGAACTATAACTTCACGTACTAATTTGGGGATCTCATTGTGCCTGAGGTAGGCCTAGCGACACGTAGATTTGGAGAAGCTTAATGCCGATAACTGCCTCATTTCATTAATGTAATAAATAAGTCAAACCTCTAAAATGACAATAATTAAAAGAGTTTCTAGTGGCATTTGCCTTATTACAATCAATTTCTAAAATGACTCTAGAAAAGAAACTAAACAATAATTCTAATCTACTTGGTCCCGGAGGGACCTTCTCTAAGCTTGGCCTTCTTGGCCCCATCGATCAGATTCCCCAGGTCGAGCATGTCCAGTAGCAGATACGCCCTTGCTAGGTGTCCTCCTTCGTTGCCCTCTACATTATGACAATCCACGATCCTTTTCCTCATCTTCCCCTTAAGTTCCATCAGACCCTGCTCTAAGTACTCCAACCTCTCCGTTTATTTTGTAGCAATTTCCCTCCATTCATTGATTAATTCCATGTCTACCTTGTGTTGTTCCAAATGTCTGGCCTCAGACTCAAGGATTCTCTTACGCAACCTCTTGTGTTTTACCTGTTTCAGCAGCATCGTCTATGACCTTCTTTCCTCGATCGATCTCTGGCTTGACTTTCCCTGCTATGTCATCATCCAACCATGATAGGTAGAAATACACATGACCGGCGTGGTACCGATCCGGTTCGATGGTATCCTTCTCCATAATAATCTTCAGATGCCACATGTGTTGGTCTTCACACTTGAATGGAATGGCATCACCTTGAAAGTCTTCTTTGTAATGAACCATCATGGAGACTCGCGGTATGACTTGTTTTCTCCCAGTCTGTCTCATGACCCTGATAGGAGAATAAGGATATATACCCTTCAACTCGATCAACACTAAGTAAGGAACATCCCTGGACCTGATGATGAGCTCGCTAGTAGGGAACCACTTGAACATCCAATGGACCCTGTCATCAGTCAGATTGCTAAAGAAGTGTACCCAATCCATAGCGTTTTCCGATTGTGCAAACCTGTCTGGGATGAAAGTCATTCTTTTTGGATGGTGGAAAGTTATATGGTCATTCCATGGTCTCTGTGGAAATTCCTGACGGTACTGTCCTCTTTGAAGATGCTCCAACAACCACATCTGCAGCAACAAATTGCAACCCTCAAAATGTCTAAATCCCTTCTTGCAGCGGTCCAGGGCTCGGTATATCCCTGCTATGATCATTGGGATAATATTGTAAGCCTATCCTTCAATCCCTTCCATTAAGGTCTCGGTGACCATAGCCAAACGAGTGTGAATCACGTCTCCTTGGATTGGAAATACTATCATACCTAGAAAACAGACGATGAACACAAAAACCCGACGATGAGTCCAACCTAGGGAAGTGATGGAAAACTCATCATGATAAATACGGTAAGATGTGTTGTGCCCATAGCGCTCGTAAAGGAAGTCGAAAGGTATGTAGGACTTCTTCAAGCAGACTAACTCGTCATTATTTCTAAGACCCATCATTTTCAAAAATCCCCTAGAAGTACAATTTTTCGGTACCAACAGACCAGGTCTATCCCATGGTAGCCCAACAAAACCCCCTATTTCCACAAGAAGGGGAGTCATCTCTACATTACTGAAACGAAAGACAACCCTCTTTTCATCCCAGAACATAGTAGCGGCCTCGATCAGTTCATTGTTTGGCTGAATGTCTAGCAAGAAGGGTAAATTTTTGAGAACTCTTTTCACATGAGTTTTGTCACTTGGCGAGAGATTTTCCCACCAGTCTAGCAACAAAGGTGAGATAGTTCGGACCATTCCGAACCTGTGGACTTCGTGCCTCATTTCTGCAAAACAGATAAAGTTAGCCCTTTCCCCCTCCGGATTTGAATACTTACACATTAATGATTAGCACATCGGCACGTCTTCTCCAAATAATGCACATATCATGACTGTTCCGGTTGGGATTATGGAAATCCCGATGGACTTTGGACAAGGCTTTCCTTATAGAGTTATTATGCGGACAACATACTAACTCATGCTAGGTTTGGACATGATGCATGCACATTTAACATCAAAGTAGGGTTTTTATATAGAAGTCTAGGCTTGTACCCTCAAGCGGACAACTTGAGAGGGAAAGGCATAGAACCGTTGATTGCACTGTTGATTTACTAGTTTTACCGCAAATAAGCCTTTCCAAATTTAAAAAGGGTAATATAGGAAGAGCGTGGACACTCATCAAGTGCCGCAATAGTATTAATTGCACACGAGTGGAATATGATGCAGAGCATGTAATTATGCAAATTAAAACAACACCTTGTCAAGTATTTTGCATGATAAAAGCAAAAAATATGGTATTTAATAAATGTAAAGACAGGAAAGAAAGAAAAACAAGGAAGGAGTTAGTTCGTATAATGGAAAGATTATAATAAAGCGGTAAAAGGGGTAGGGATTGGGAAAGACATAAAGATTGAAGCCAGCGAATATGATTTGCATATTATAACAAGATTAAACAAAGAATTGCATGTAAATTCATGTAAAGGAAAAATAGGAAGGGGATGTGCATGAAGCAAATAAAACGGTGAATTCAAGCATAAAATAATAAAGACACGCTTATCGAGGGAGAATAATTCACACAAACCAAGTTCATTATGGTAAGAGCCTAAGGATATCCCCAGCAGAGTCTCCATGCTGTCGCGCCCCTTTTCTCGTGAAATCGGGTTTTGACATTGACAATTCTTTTAAAAGGGAGGAATGGTTTACTAAAAGAGACAGTCGCCACCTAACGGATTAAGGTACGTTAGGGAACCAATTGCAAATGACTCGGGTTTACTAATTTGCGTCACCAAAGATCGGGTAAGGGCTCAAATTACTTCGAGGAGAAGGTGTTAGGCACTCCTCGAGGTCCACAACGGTGGGTCCCGGCCGAACTCAAATCATGTGAATTAGTCTAAGAGAGAAAAGAAACAGTGTGGATAAAGAAAGAATTATTTTAATAGGNTAACTCCCTCAAGATGGGGTGCTACTCATATTATTTAGCGGGCACAGAGTATCATCTCCTGCTACCCAATTACTATTTTTAACTTATTTACCTAAGGAATTCTAATCAATTCTAAGTCGTACCCTATGCGTGCACCACCCGTTCCTCGTCTATGGCCCAGGAGACATTTGGACCTCTATTTTGGATGGTTCTAGACTTAACTTAGGTTACTCAAAAAATGATAAAACTAGGCGACATACATAACAAGTTGGACCTTCATGTAAAAGCAAATAAGGGCTAAAGTTACCCTCCACACTTAGGCAGCAAATGTACGCAAACAAATTAGGTGTTTGACAGTTTCAACAATTAAAGTCGTTAGGCCCTATAGACATGATTTCTATGTGATTCTGGTTTTTGATCATGCAGGCAGTTATGCAAAGTATAATTTCTAAGTGACATGCACAATTGCCTATTGATTATAATTATAAGAGGTTAAAACCTATAGACATGCTATCTAGGTGATTTACGCAGTGTTTGACAGTGATAAAAATGAGAGATATTCAGAATTACTCAGTTTGTTCCTATAGGCATGCTTTCTAATAGTATTCAACATGACAGTGTATTAAAGCCCAATTTTAGCACTTAATGTAGGTGGGGATTACCCTATAGACATGATTCCTACATTTGATGATTGAAACTTGTTTTAGTTCATATAGGCATGTCTACTAAGTGGGCAACTATGATAATAGCATACCAACCAATTAAAACCCTATAGCCATGATTTCTAAAATGCAGATGTGTAGAACATAAATTAACATGACCTTATGATCATGATGCCTAATGAATATGCTGCAATGCAAATTGAACTTTGGTTACTTTATTTCCTATAGGCATGGTATCTAACATGTAGAAGCATAATGGGTTAGACGGATTAAACATCTATAGACAGGTTATGTACCACACATAGTTACAGAACATATTCGAGCAAAGTAAATACCTATAGGAAGGTTATCTAACACAGAATAGAAGAATGTATTTGAGCAAAGTAAGCACCTATAGGCAAGATTTCCACCATTTCATGCAAATTTTAAAATAAACCCATTTTCCCAATTTTTACTAACACCCCAATTGCTATTACAAATAATTAATACAGACCATATTTTAATGAATGAATTACAAAGTAAGTAGAACTATAGGAAGCCTGCAGCAGGCTCAATGCACCTGGACACGCTAGCCCTTCAACTCATAGTAGCTCCAAAAGCCCATGTTCATAGATACACAATAACCAGTAGTAAATGATTCACCCATATCTCAAGGATAAGCATACAAAGCCCATATGTCTAGTGTGTCAGAATTCCCAAGGGCTTCAAGAACCCGGGGCACTAATCACACTAGAGAAAATGATCAGAAATAGTTCAAGGAAGACTAGGGACCAAATCCTAGTGTGTCATAGTTCACAAGGGTCTCATATGAACCCTGAGCAGTGCTCACACTAGGGAGTCCAGAGGACAGAACCTAAATACCTTTGGCTTTCAGCCAACAAAGAGTGAGGATTCAGGAGAGTAGGATGGGATTAGGGGATACATTTAGGGACATAATCACACACAGAACACAAAAAAATAGCAACACATTTGAACCTAAGCATACTTAATCAAGTTTTTAGGAATTAACAAAGTCCCATGCTAATAAGGTCAGTTCATAAACATGTTCAGAGTGATAACAAAGATTTTAGATCAGGCTAATTCATATGAAAGGAACACACTGATTAGTAGCAGGAAATGATTTAGGCAATTTAGAGATATCATGACATAGTGAGAACAGAACCAAACATATCATATTATAACAGGTTCAACAAACAAACTGATGAATCTGTTAAGGCACACATCTATACATAATTAACCAATCCTTAGGAAAGGTATGAAAGCATGTTTAACTCTAAAAGATAGTCCTAAATCACACAGAGTTAGGCAGATTTCACTATCCAATTCAACTAAGTTCAACATGTCTTAACTACAAGTCATAGCCTTTACGGTAACATGGTTTAATAGCGGTAACACATTAAGCAAGTAATCATAATAAAATGGCAAAGGATTCAATAACTCACGAGGTAAGATAAAACAGGGAAAAAGGAATCCAACAGTGTAGCAATTAGCACCAAACAAAAGCAAAACACTTGAAGATTTCTGGCCTTGGTTTCCAGCCGGCCAGGAATCAAAACACAGAATAATATTGCTCTAGAGAGTAGGAGTGTACAATTTTTTTTATAGTAGTGAAAAGTTTTCGAACTCTGAATCTATTTTTAAAGGGGAGTGGGGAGGGGTTTAAATAGTACTGGGATTGAACACACAAACATGAAAATCATTAATCAAACACTAGAAAGGAAAGAACTTAAAAATCAGTGAGGAAGGAAAAATTTCAAACCCTAATTTTAGGTAAAATACACAAATCGGCAGAACATAAAAGGAAAAGAGTCACATGATGCATAGAATAAGATGAATATAGACATATAGATATAAATATTAGTCAAAAATTAAAGAATCGAACCAGATTTGGTTCAATTTAAAAGAATCTAAAACCCCAAATTTAGGGCAAGGAAAAATCGGCAGAAAATAATAGATTCATTCAAAATTACAGAATCGAACCATATTTGGTTAGATCTAGAAGAGATCTGAAACCCAAGTTTTAGGTAAGTAAAAAATCACAAAGATACACTGAGATTCATAGAGATTCATACCATATAAGAGCAAGGAAGAACAAAGATGGAAAATGTCAAGGAACTGAACCATTTTAGGTTTGAAGTTGAAGAGATCTGCTTGCCATGTTTAGGCAAGCGGTTAGTTCCAGTACCAAAGGGAAGTAAAATATGGCAAGAAACAGTTAGGTAATCCCATGTCTGGTGGGATTAGGAGAGAAGATTAGGGGGAGACGACTAGGGTTTAGGGCAGAGAGGTGAGAGCGTTTGAAGGCGGCGGGTGAAGGGAAAATGATTAGGGTTAGGGGGATTTTGGTTAATTAAAAAAGAGGGAAGGGATGTGGGTCGTTGATCTTGAAAGATAAACGGCTGGGATTTAAAATTTGACCGGGGCGGGTTAAAATGGACGGGTACCGACCGGGTTATGGGGATTGGGTTAATTGATTTGGGCTGGTTATTATTGGGCTGGTGTATATGGTATTGGGATGGGTATTAGGTCCGAAATTGATTAGGAATTTAGGTTAGTTTTTAAATACCCAATTTTAATCAAATAAATAATTTATAAAAGTAATAAATAAGAAACAAAATATCATTTGTGCCTGAAAATGATTGAAAAAAAGTACTCAACATTATAAAAATATAAAAAAGGTTATTTTTTTGCATAAGTAAAGCAATTATAAGTACATATAAGTTATTATTGCAAAATGTGCAATTTTAGCCTTTAAAAATACCAATGTAATTATACCAAATGTACTAAAATATTTAAAACCTAATATGGGTGTTTTTGATGAGTTTAGATGATAAAATCATCATAAAAATAATTTGTAAGGTAATTAATGGGTATTTATATAATGAAAATGCAGAATTAAAGCCTTCAAAAACTATAGAAAATTATGAAAAATGCTTGTAAATCAAATGATGGTGCACATGCACTATTTTGAAATGTGTGTGTGTGTGTGTATATATATATATATATGATAAAATATGAGGGAAAAATTGGGTATCAACATTCGTAATTGTATTTATCGATGATATATCAGTGTATTTTAATTCAGAGGCTGAGCATGCAGATCATTTGCGTACTATGCTCAGAGTTCTACAAAAATGGAAGTTGTATGAAAAATTCCCTAAATGTGAATTCTGGTTGAACTCTGTAGCTTTCCTTGGGCATATCATTTTGGGTGAAGGCATCCGGGCGGATACACAAAATATTGAGGCAGTAAATACTTGGCCTAGACCCACAACACCGACGAAGGTTCGTAGCTTTCTCGGTTTGGAAGGCTATTACATGAGATTTGTAGAGGGATTTTCTTCCCTTTTATCACTTTTGACAAAGTTGACTCAGAAGGGAGCAAAGTTTCAATGGACTGATGCTTGCGAACGGTGTTCCCAAGCATTAAAGGACAATTTAACTTCAGCACCGGCACGTTCCCAGAAGGGACCGATGGTTATGTTATCTATTGTGATGATTCAGGTGTTGGGTTGGGTTGTGTGCTATGCAGTATGGTAAGGTTGTAGCTTATGCTTCTAGACAACTAATAAAGCACGAGAAGAACTACCTGACCCACGATTTAGAGTTAACCACGGTGATTCATGAACTAAAGATGTGGAGGCACTACTTGTATGGTATTTATATTGATATCTATACAGATCATAAGAGCCTCCAGTATATCTTCAAGCAAAAGGAATTGAATTTACTTCAAAGGAGATGGTTGGAGCTACTTAAAGACTATGACGTTGATATTTTATACCATCCAGGAAAGGCGAGCGTAGTAGCCGACACCCTCAGCTGTAGATCTATGGGTAGTCTGTCATATTTACAACTAGAAAAAAGGGGAATAGCCCATGAGATTCATCAGCTAGCTAGTCTTGGAGTTCGGTTGCTGCACTCAGGTGATATTGGAATTACTATTCAGGATACATCAACATCCTCTTTAGTAACTGAAGTAAAGGAATGCCAGTACGAGGATCCTGTGTTAGTTCATTATAGGGATACCACCCCTAAAAAGGAGAAGACACCATTTGAAATTACAGAAGATGGGGTCCTCATATATCGAGGACGATTATGTGTCCCTAATGTTGCAGGGCTACGTCGGCAGGTTATGGGAGAAACTCACTATTCTTGTTATTCTATCCATCCAAGAGCGACAAAGATATATATATATATATATATATATATATCAGAGTTTGTTGCTCAGTGTCATAATTGTTAGTAAATTAAGATTGAGCATCAAAAAATCGGTGGATTATTACAGGCTATGGAGATCCCGACTTGGAAATGGGAAGTAATCAATATGGATTTCATCGTAGGCTTACCTCGTACCCAGCGTAAGTTCGATTCGATATGGGTGATTGTTGATAGGCTTACAAATTCAGCCCATTTTCTACTCGTTAGGACTACATATTCCGCAGAGGATTATGCAAGGCTTTATATTAAGGAGATAATACGACTGCATGGTATCCCTGTATCTATTATCTCGGATAGAGGAGCTCAATTTACAGCCAACTTCTGGAGGTCCTTCCAGAAAGGATTGGGGACTCAGGTAAGTCTTAGTACAACATTCATCCCCAGATAGACGGACATGCTGAGCGTACTATGCAAACACTTGAAGATATGTTACGAGCTTGTGTGATAGACTTCAAAAGTAGCTGGGATGATCATCTGCCGCTTATTGAGTTCTCATATAATAATAGCTACCATTCTAGTGTTCAGATGGCTCCATACGAAGCTCTTTACGTACGGAAGTGTAGATCGCCTATAGGGTGGTTAGATGTTAGGGAAACTACGTTAGTAGGACCAGAATTGGTACAATAGGCAATCAAGAAAATTAAGCTTATACAGGAAAGGCTATTAGTAGCTCAAAGCCGTCAAAAGACTTATGCGGATAATTGACAGCGAGACTTGGAGTTTCAGGTTGACGACCGGGTATTCCTAAAGGTATCACCGATGAAAGTTATTATGAGGTTCGGTAAGAAAGGAAAACTTAGCTCTTGGTACATTGGACCATATATGATCATACACAAGGTAGTCCAGGTAGCATGTTAGTTAGACTTGCCTTCAGACTTGGAGTCTATACATCCAGTCTTTCATGTGTCTATGATCCATAAATGTATCGGGTATCCTTCCAGAATCGTGTCAGTTGGCGATGTTTAGGTCACAGAGCAACTATTATATGAAGAAACCCATTGCTATATTAGACAGACAGGTTCAGAGATTGAGAACTAAAGACGTAGCTTCGGTAAAAGTACTTTGGAGAAACAAAAATTTGGAAGAAATAACTTGGGAGGCCGAGGAAGACATGAAGTCTAGATATCCCTACTTATTTCCTCCTCCAGAAAAGAGTCCGACTGAGACATAACAACCTTAAGGTACATGTATGATTCTTGTATTAGTTATTGTCATTGGTCGTGTGAGGCCATTGTCGTTATTGATGATTGTGGTCCTATGTGGCATTGAATTAGTGAGCTCTACATGAAGAGTTGGTAGTAGTATTATTACAAAGTCGACTCTGCCAAAGTTATATAGATCCCAGGGAGTTAAACATTCGAGGACGAATGTTTCTAAGATGGGAAGGATGTTACATCTCGCGTTTCGAACGTAAAAGTTTCATCTTCAGTTAATCGACATAGACTCGGGGATGAGATTATCTTGAGGTTAACGTATTTATGCTATTTATAACAAGAGATAAATAAGTTCCATGAAGGGTAAAGGATACACGAATTAAAGAAAATGAGGTTCGTAGAAGGTTGTCGATTTGGAATAAAATATGGTCCGAGCTATAATACACGATATTTATGGACTAGTACCATACAAGGTACCATATGACCGCAATAATATGATGTATAAGGTATATTAAAAATTAGTAGAATTTTAAGTAATTTGAGACAATTCTTAATTATGCGGGTAATTGGTTAATTACCGGGTAGCGGGACATTACCTAATTAACTAATAAATTAGATAAAAATTAAAATTTCCACCCCACCCCCACGTGGCAGCAAGCCACATATTAGAAAAATGACTCTTGGTCACTTATGAATTAGGTGGCAACCTAATGCATTAATTTCAAGACTCCTTTCATTCTAGGATATTAATTTCAACCTAATATATTCATTTCTAGGGTTTTGAATACAAAGACTTCATGTCAGAACGTTAGCAACACTTCATATTTCGAATACAACACTTCAATTAGATTCTAAATACCACATTAGCAATGTGATTCTTCAACCAATTCCTACACAAAAAAATCCAATGAGAATTATTAGAACTTTAGCAACGTAAAATTTTGCGGTTCTAAAGGAGTACGGTGAAACCTTTTCCAAGAATATCATATGGATTTTTTCCTACTCCAGGTATGTTAAGGCTATCCCTTTTTTTTTTTGGCATGATCCAAATGATACAAAAAGAAACGGGGAAACACACTTTTTTCATAAACGACTCTATTCATAGAAATACTAGGGGTCTCTTTGTTCTTGATTCCCCATGTGACATATTACTATATCTTCTGTTCATAGGTCTCAGAATGATACACAGTTTATAAAGTTTATCCGGAAGGAATATTGAGATTATTAACATATTTTCATGCATTTCATTCATTTATACATGTACATTGACCCATGACCAGATGGAGTTATATACACATATTTATATGTATATATATGTATATGGGATATGGAAAAAGGTTACGACGTTATATACGTACACCACCTGATCAGTTGGTATATGTTGATGATTTTGCCCACAGTGGCTGAGATGATATGATGGGATGCCCTCAGAGGATTGATGATGTTATTTACACCTATACCTATGCATGACACAACATTTACACGCACATGCATGATGTTATAATTGTTTCAGGATTTGCAAAGTTATTTAGACTTACAGGCGGAAGTCCTTATTCCATGTTTCATCTGTGTCTCTTATGTACTGATTTTCACGCCTTACATACTCAGTACATTATTCGTACTGACGCCCGATTTTCGTGGGGCCTGCGTTTCATGCCCGCAGGTGTAGGTAGGAAAGCTGACCGTCCCCCTGCTTAGGATCCTTAATCAGCGAGAGTTAACATGCTCCACTTGATCCGGAGCTACTTTTGATTTTGGTACGATATGCTTGTATACATATGTGGGTATGACGTTGCCCAGTCCCGTCCTTGTACAGTTGTATTTTCTATTAGAGATCTGTAGACAGTATGTATAGTTGGTTAGTATGTGGCCTTGCCGGCTTCCAGTTTTGGATATATAGTTGTCTATAGCAGTCTTGTCGGCTCGCCCCACGTATTCCGCACGTATATGTACATATGACTTTTGTGCAGGTTTCCTTCATGTATGTTATTCTCGTAACCCAACAGATGTTATTCAGGTTTATATCTTAGACACATGCTTAGGGGTGTTTGACAGGTAGGACTCGGGCACCCGTCGTGGACCATCCGTTTGGGTCGTGACAGGGAATCTCGCCACGTATGAAGTCAAGGCCGATTAATCAGCCAGTCATGGGATTTTCTTACCGTATTTAGAATTTTACCATAAGTAGAACTCCTCTACTATATAAAGGCGGTTCTAGTAATTTTGTATTCATTACATTCACTCACAACGAAGCAAAAAATTACATATTCTCTTAAGCTTTCATACTCTGTTGTTTAGCTCATACTTTTCAATAGCCTATTCAGTTGGTTCGAGGGCGACCTAGCTCGAGGGCCAAAGATGCGCATTACATTGGTTTGCTTTATCTCTATTACAGTCAATTTCTAATATCAATTTTCATATTTCCCAGTTTGTGCCAAGTGAAATAACTTATCCTTAAAACCAGTTATAAATTTAATTGTTATCCGATTTTAAGGGTAAACAATTTGGTGCCCACCGTGGGCTAAGGATAATAGTGATTGTCTGGTACTAATTTTCATAACACACACTGCTTTACACTTGTTCTTGTAATCATCTTTTATTCCAGGATCAGCATGTCGAACTCTCAAGCAGTACCCACACACATCAACAATGGCCTTGGGTTTCATGGAGAAAACAAAAACATAGCCGCCATAGGGAAGAAAGTGCCTCTAGTTGACCTCGAGGGAATACTAGTTGCAGACCTCATCAACGTCAGTTCCCACATTGCCATTAATGCAAAATCTGGCCGTCGACCCCAAAAGTAGCATCCGTAGAGACGTCCGATCAGTCAGTCAGAATGCATAGGGAGGCGAAGAAGGCGGAATCAACCTTCGAATAATATTCAAAATGTTGCAGGCTCAACAAGCTGCAATAACACAACTCCAAAATCAGAATCATGCACCGAGTAGGGTCGAGCCTGAGCCATTGTAGGAAGTTGTTCACAGGGCCGAACCAGTATCGGGAAGATCAAACGTGAATGAATCAGGAACCGACCCCACTATCATGAAAATGCTCGAGGAGCTGACAAAGAGAATTGAATCAGGGGAGAAGAATATTGAAGCAAATGACAAGAAAGTGGAAACATACAACTCCAGAGTTGATCAAATTCTGGGGGAACCACTGGTTTTGAAGGGTTTGGATTCAAAGAAGTTCGTGAAAAAGACTTTTCCCCCAAGCGCGGATCATAAACCCATTCCAAAGAAATTGCGCATGCCAGAAATTCCCAAGTATAATGGAACTACCGACCCCAACGATCATGTCACTTATTACACATTCACAATTAAGGGGAACGATCTAGATAACGATGAGATCGAGTCTGTACTGCTAAAGAAATTTTGAGAGACCTTATCAAAGGGGACGATGATATGGTACCATAATTTTCCACCAAAATCCAATGATTCTTTTGCCATGCTCGCAGATTCTTTCATTAAAGGACACGCTGGAGCCATAAAGGTCGAGACTAGGAAGTCAGACCTCTTCAAGGTGAAGCAGAAAGACAACGAGATGCTCAGAGAGTTCGTGTCTCGATTCCAAATGAAGTGCATGGATCTACCCCGGTCACCGATGATTGGGTCATTCAAGACTTCACTCAAGGGCTAAACATACAAAGTTCGGTATCCTCACAACAGTTAAAGCAGAACCTGATCGAATATCTAGCTGTCACCTGGGACGATGTGCATAATCGGTACCAATCAAAGATTAGGGTCGAAGATGACCAGTTGGGAACTCGTTCAGGATCTGTTTATCCAAGCAGGCCAATCAACAGAGTTAAAAGGGATATTGACCGGGAACCACTGTCAAACAAAGATCGATATCAACCATACATTGGAGATCGAAGAAACAACGGGACTGGATGCAACCTCGTTTGAGGTGATAGAAGAAATGATCGAGGATAGAGCTCCCGAGGGCTCATGAGTAAGAGTGATTTCGACAGGAATGTCGAGCCCAAAGAAGCATCATGACTATCGGAATACAACTTCAACGTTGATGTGTCAGCTATTGAATTATCCATCGGGCGCATCAAAGACACCAGGTGGCCTCGACCTTTGCAGACTGATCCAACCCAGAGAAATCCTAATCAAATGTGCAAGTATCATGGCACCCATGGTCATTGAACGGAAGATTGCAGACAGCTGAGGAAGGAGGTAGCCCGATTGTTCAACGAGGGGCATCTTCAAGAATTCTTAAGTGATCGGGCTAAGAACCATTTCAAGAATAGAGATTTAAACAGACAAAATGAGCAAGAGGATCCGCAGCATGTAATCCACATGATTGTCGGAGGGGTCGATATTCCTCAGGGGCCCGTATTTATGTGCACCAAGGTATCGATCACGAGGCAAAATCGGACTCAAGATTACGTACTGGAAGGGACCTTGTCTTTCAATGATGAGGATGCAGAGGGGATCTTACAATCCCACAATGACGCATTGGTAATATCTGTTCTTATGAATAAAACTCAAGTTAAATGTGTTTTGATTGATCCAGGTAGCTCGGCCAACATTATTTGATCGAGGGTTGTAGAACAGCTCGGCCTACAGGATCAATTTATGCACATAGCCCGAGTACTTAACGGCTTCAACATGGCATGCAAAACCACCAAAGGTGAAATTACTTTGCCAGTGAACGTGGCCGGGACCATCCAAGAAACAAAGTTCCATGTGTTCCAGGGTGACATGAGGTATAACGCCCTGTTCGGAAGGCCATGGATCCATAACATGAGGGAAGTACCCTCGACCCTTCACCAAGTTCTGAAGTTCCCGACACCAGAGGGAGTGATCTCGGCCAAACCCACACCACAATTAGGTAGTGAGGCCGTCGATGCAATAATAAAACCAACGAAGGTCAGGATCGAATCCACAGGGAGTTAGAATTGGGATTAGCTATATATTTAGTGTGAATGTATGTTTTGACCTAAATTAGACTTCCACAATATTGGTTGTTGTTCTATTTCTACTTTTTTCTGTTGTTTGCAACTATAAAACTAAGAGACAATATATTTGGTTTTGATTTGTTTTTCAAATGATAAAAGGATCTTGGATAGTGACTTCCACCTAGGTAGTTACCTAATGGGTTGTAAACTCTAGGGCTAGTTTGATTGGTCGGAGTTGTAATGTAGCAATCACACTCGAATACTCACTCTATACCTCTCGGTGGTTTGAGTGATTTTGTGCAATTTTGTTTTCTCAAGTCCAAATGGGTATTGCACAAAACAAGTGATAAATACTCAAGTTGAATCTCACTATCTCTATATTCAACCCTTTATTTGGGGCTATCAATTTCTTTAGTTCACCCCAATTTCTTGTTAGCCAAGTTTTCCTAGACTTAGTCTCTCTTTCTCAAGTAGAGACTAAGTCAATTAGGCATGAATCAATGTTTGCAACCATTAATTCGTTAGTTCGATCTAGAACTAGTCTAAATATCACTAACCCAATTACAAACAAGCCCTAAATCAAACACTCATTAAATACCCACACTAGGGTTGGGTCACAACCCTAGCTAGAAATTTAGCTACTCATGAAAATGCAGAAATTAAAGAAGAAATAAAGATAGAATCCATAGTAATTAATTATGGGAAGAAAATCTGATGTTTGGAGACAAATCTAGTACAAAATTACTTAAAGCAGTAAAGAAAACGGTTCAGGTGCTCTCCCAAAAACAAAACTTAACCTAAAAATGACAAAAAGTCCTATTTATACTAAGCTGAAAATATCTGACAGTATTGCCCCTGTGGAGGCTGTGCGGCCATATAATTCTGAGTGCAGTCCGCACTCTGAGCTTGACTGGTCAACTGGGCCTTCTGCGGTCGCATAAAAGAGAGATGCGGCCGCACTTCATCTAGTTGTGTGGACTGCACATTTCTGAGTGCGGCCTCACTCTTCACTTGGGCTGGGACTTGGACATGCTTCTGTGGACCACACATTTGTGAGTGCGGCCGCACAATAATCGTGCAATCCGCACAACTTCACTTTAAGGTTCTCTAAATCTCTTCTTCTACGGTCCGCATATTAGTGAGTGCGACCGCACCAACAAAAATGGTGCGGTCCGCATTCCTTCAATTGCTCAAAATTCTCACTCTATGAACCTCTCTTCTGCAGTCGCACCAAAATTGTGCAGTTTGCATACTCTGAAGCTACTTTGACATGGATCCTTCATTGTTTGCGGCCGCATACAGTATTGTGCGGTCCGCACTGTAAGCAATTTTTCCTTATTTTGGTCCTTGTCCAATTTTGACTCCTTTTTTTAGTTGATTTTCACTTCTTTGGCTCGTTTCCCAATATTTCTGTAAGAAAGCTCATTTCATTAGTTCTCGGAATACCTTTAAGCATTTTTGAGCTAAAACACAAGTAAAAGAGAGAAAATAAGCGGTCAAAATCCCTACTTATCAGGGAGTCAAAATGGTATATAGGGAGCAGCCCGCCGCCAATGAGATGTTTGCAGTCAACAAAGTGATACCGATATCGGCACTCTCATCAGCAAAGGGATCAGATTCTAAGGGAAAACAGGAGGTCAAATAACAACCACATACACCGGCCTCGGCCCAATAGGAGAAGCAAGGGACCGACGAGGATGACGACTATTGGATCCCTTGATCCTTCATAATTACCGATGACTCCGACGCTACCAAATCAATGGTCGAAGAGCTGGAGTAGGTCATACTGATCGAGCATCTGCCTGAACGAAAGGTATACCTGGGCACAGGGTTAACCCCTAAGCTCAGGAAAAACTTATTCAATTCCTTTTAGCTAACATGGATTTCTTTGCTCGGTCCATCTCGATATGACATGGATCCCACCGAAAATCACTAATTATAAATTAAGCCTGGACTCGAGGTCTCATACGGTGAAGCAAAAAAGAAGGCCTCAGTCCAAGGTTAAGCATGCCTTCATCAAGGATGAGGTAACCAAACTTCTCAAAATAGGATCAATTTGGGAAGTAAATTATCCCGAATGGTTAGCAAAGGTAGTGGTAGTCCCTAAGAAGGGAAATAAACTTAGAATGTGCGTAGATTATAAGGATCTGAATAAAGCATGCCCTAAGGATTTGTTTCCTTTGCCTAATATCGATCGTATGATCGGTGCCACGGCCGGCCACGAGATTCTTAGTTTTCTCGATGCTTACTCCGGGTACAACCAAATACAGATGAACACGGAGGATCAGGAAAAGACTTTGTTTATCACTAAGTACGACACCTACTGTTATAATGTAATGTCGTTCGGTCTGAAAAATACTGGTGCAACTTATCAACACCTAGTAAACCGAACGTTCGAAGAACAAATAGGAAATGGAAGTTTATATTGATGGAATGTTAGTTAAGTCCCTGCAAGCAGAGGACCATTTAGAGAATTTGCAGGAAACTTTAGATATATTGAGGAAGTTCAATATGAAGCTCAACCCAGAAAAGTGTGCGTTCAGAGTTGGCTCGGGCAAGTTTCTTGGCTTCATAGTGTCCAATCGGGGGATCGAGATCAACCCCGATAAAATCAAAGCTATCGAGGATATCACGATAGTAGATAATGTAAAGGTTGTTCAGAGGCTAACGGGGCGCATAGCCCCCTAGGGCGATTCATTTTGAGATCCTCAGATAGGATCCACCGATTCTTCTCGCTGCTAAAGAAGAAGAGTAATTTTACACGGACTAAAGAATGCCAACATGCCTTGGAGGAACTAAAATGCTATTTATCGAGACCGCCGCTGCTTCACACCCCAAAAGCGGACAAGAAGCTTTACTTGTACTTGATAGTCTCGGAGATAGCGGTAAGTGGAGTCCTGGTCCGAGAAGAACAAGGTACGCAATTCCCTGTCTATTATGTTAGTCAGACCTTGGGTGAGCCCGAAACCAGATATCCACACTAAGAAAAATTAGCGCTTGCTTTAATAAGCGCCTCTAGGAAACTAAAACCATATTTTCAGTGTCATCCAATATGTGTTGTAAAAACCTATCCACTTCGGAATATTTTTCACAAACCCGAGCTTGCGGGTCGATTGGCCAAGTCGGTGGTAGAAATAAGCGGGTACGATATTGCATATTGACCCCGAACCGCCATCAAGTTTCAAATCTTGGCAGATTTCGTGGCTGACTTCACGCCGGACCTCGTACCCGAGGTTGAAAGAGAACTATTAATAAAATCGGGTACAACCTCGGGAGTCTGGACCCTCTTTATGAACAGTGCTTCGAACGCGAAGGGGTCCGGGCTAGGCATCGTACTAACACCACCCATACGTAATGTAGTTAGACAATATATCAGGACTACAAAATTGACTAAAAATGAGGCCGAGTATGAGGCAATGATTATAGGTCTCGAGTTAGCTAAAAGCTTGGGAGCGGAGGTCATTGAGGCCAAATGTGATTCTCTCCTCGTGGTAAACCAGTTAATATGACTTTTGAAGTCTGAAAAGATCGAATGCAGAGATACTTGGATAAACTACATGTGACTCTTGACCTTGCAACCTTAGGTTCATCGATCGAAGACGACGAACTCAACTCAGAGACTGTCGTACAACTCATGAGATCAGTGATCCAAGAGGTCACGCCGAGATAAACTCCACAAGTTTGACATGCGATTGGAGAAACAAGTACATAGAATATTTGAAGAATGGAAAACTTCCACCAGATCCAAAGGAGTCGAGAGATCTGCGCACAAACGCAGCACGGTTCACTTTGTCTGAAGATGGAACACTATTTAGAAAGATGTTCTATGGTCCGTTAGCAATATGTCTGGGACTGGGAGATACCGAATACTTCCTTAGAGAATCCTACGAGGGCACTTGTGGAAATCATTCTGATGCCAAATCATTGGTCCAGAAAGTAATCAGAGACGGGTACTATTGGATCAATATGGAGAAAGATGAAAAGGAGTTCGTTCGACAATGTAACAAATGTCAAAGGCATGCGCGTATGATTCATCAACCTGGGGAATTGCTCCATTCAGTCTTATCCCCATGACCGTTCATGAAATGGGGGATGGATATCATTGGCCCTCCCCAATCGGCCCCAGGTAAAGCTCGGTTTATTTTATTTATGACTGATTATTTCTCTCAGTAGGTTGAAGCGCATGCTTTTCAGAAAGTCAGAGAAAATGAGGTCATAGACTTTATTTGGGACCACATCATATGTCAATTCGGGATGCCCTCCGAGATTGTGTGTGATAATAGAAAGCAGTTCATCAGCAGAAAGGTGACTAAATTTCTCGAAGATCACAAGATTAAAAGGATCCTATCAATGCCTTATTACCCCAGCGGGAATGGACAAGCCGAATCAACCAACAAAACCACCATCCAAAATCTCAAGAAGAGATTGACCGACGCCAAAGGGAAATGGAGAGAAATACTACCCGAGGTTCTATGGGCATACAACACAACACCGAAATCCATCACCAGAGCAACACCGTTCTCGTTATTTTATGGCGCCAAATCTCTAGTCCCCGTCGAGGTCGGAGAACCTAGCATCAGGTTCAGATATGCAACAAAAGAGTCAAATAACGAGGCCATATATATGAGCCTAGAATTGTTGGATGAAAGATGCGAAGCCTTCCTTGTCTAGTTGGCCGCCCAAAAATAGCGGATCGAAAGGTACTACAATCAAAGATCCAATCTTCGACATTTTAACATAGGGGACTTGGTGCTAAGAAAAGTCACCCTCAACACCCGAAATCAGAATGAAGGAAAACTGGGTCCGAACTGGGAAGGACCATATCAGATTCTCGAAGTCACCGGAAAAGAATCCTACAAGATTAGCACGATGAACGACGAACAACTACCGAGAAATTGGAACATATCACACCCAAAACGATACTACTGCTAAGGTACGACCACCCTTCCATTTTCATTTATATTTTAAACTAACTCTTGCAGGTGTTCAACCAGAAACAACTATGTATTCTTCGACACGAAGTCTTTAGGTCTGAAAACACGTGTTGCGCTCTTTTTTCCTTAGACCGGTTTTGTCCCAAATAGGTTTTCCAGTGAGGTTTTTAATGAGGAAACCATTGATCGTGCTAACTTCAAACAATTCAACAGTATCCGTGGATGCTTTGCAATCAACCTCGAATACTGGGGGCATTACCCTCGAATGTCATCTTTGCTGTGAGGAAATTAAATCATAAGAACGGGGTCTCGATAGGTGAAATTTGTAAGGGCCTAACAGTCAAACGAACCGTGCCTTCATAGGTTGCTCGAGCCTTGTCACAAAACATGTACGCATATATAATCAGTTTTAAAGAATAAAGAGAAGTATTTTCCTTGCCAATATCTCATTCCTTATAAAAGTTTTTTTACTTTGCAATTCCATACTTTCGATCTATTATGGAAACGGGCTTAAGGGCCGATCATAACCAGAGTTCAGAAAATCACCCCACACTGGGGAACTAGCGTCCGAAAAGTAACAAGATCAAATTATTGAAACATCGAGGTCATAAGAACTTTTAGGAAACCCTCAAATTTTAAAGGACACGATCACCCCACTCAGGGACTATTACGTCAGGCAAGCTCGAAGTAAGCGGGAAATTATGCCCAATGGGCAGATCCCCTACTAAGAGGCTACGGCCAAATTAACCGATTTAAAAGGCTATCCCCAGTAAAATCATAAAAGACTTCGATAATATCAAGCCTCAGAAAATCTAATGAATACAAAATTATTCGAACTCTTGAACGACTCCTTACTATTTCATGTTAAGGCATTGCAAGTTTTGATAAAAACGTTTTTGACCCAAAGAAGCTAGAAAGACTTACATATAAAAAATCATTTACAAAGGCTTGATCGGCCAAATACAAAAATGCAAAGGCCCAAGGGCTGCTTTTACTTTGAGTTCGAGAGATCATTCTCGCTCAACTATAAAACCTAAGGGTTGCCTTATTTCTGATTTTAGTAGACCCTCGCTCGATCATAAAGCCTAAGGGCTATACTGATTCGGTTTCAAGCAAATTATCTCGACCTCGGACCTTAGAATGCAACTTCATAATTTTATAAGGCAAAAGGGAAGAAAGATATATATATATATATATAAAGTCATTTATAAGGGCAATATGACTCGATGGAAATTTTCTGCAAAAAGCTGAAAACAACCCTAAATAAAAAAAAGAGTACAAAAGAGAAGAACAAAAATACTAAGTCCTATGAGGCTTTGTGTTCATCGAAAGCAGCATCCCCATCTCAAGATATTCTTCTTCAAACTCATCGGAGTCATCTTCGGGGAGGGCTAGCTTCCGATCCCAATTTTTTTCTGCTTGGGCATTGTCAATCTCGGCCGCAATGTTGAAATCTTGGGCTTGAACATCATCGAGGGAATCCCACTGAGCTTGCCACTTTGCATGATCGATCATGCTTCTAGCTTTAGTCTATATGGCCTCAATATCAATTTTGAATTGGGCCACCTTTTCATCAGCCCGGATGTCGGCCTTGGCCACTTCAGATTTAGCCTCCTCGAGTTTGCTGGTGGCTGAATCTAGCTGATACTGGAGCTCTATGATCTTCTCGGTCTGCACCGAGTTTTTCTCTTTCTCAGCTCGAAGCTGAGTCTCAGCCGAATCCAACTAAGCCTAGACGATCTCTTTCATTACCGCCAAGACATCCATGCTTCCTTTAAAAACCTCGGCCTCAACTCGCACATCATCCACTTGCTTACTGAGCTGATCGATCTACTAGAGCCTCTCTCGGATTTGTAGAATGGGGTCATTAGTTGTTATCTCTAACTCGGCATCACTATCATGGAGCATTCGAAATACATGTTCGGCCTTGTCGGTATGCTCCTCCCGAGCTACAATCAGATCGGCCTGGAGTCTTTCATTGAGGAGCTTATAAGTATCGCCCTTCTCAGTAAGGGTTTGGACGTCGGCCTTATGCTCCTCTTGGGCTATGACGAAGGCTTCGTGGTGAAAAACTGAAGCCTACAAAAGAAAGGGAAAAAGTGTTAAGAATAATCTACAAGTATAAAGAAAATATGAAATAAAGTTTGAAGGTTACCAGATTTAGTGCGTGTTGGGACTCGTTGAACAAACAAGCGGCCCCCACGACATTCATCACTGCTCGATCCTCTTCGGTAATCAGGCCTCTCAGATAGCTGGTGACACCGATCGGGAGGGGGGGAGGGGGAATAAAACTCGAGCATCTTCAGATTAACACTTGATGCCATTTGCGATTAGGGTTGACACTCGGAGCCGAAAATTGATCTACCAGCTTCAAGCTTGATGAAGAGCCAGTTGTCTCCAGCGATGGTACCTTCTTTGGCACCAACAAGTAATCAAACCTGGGGACCTCCTCGGAAGTAGTCGCTTCGGGCCCATCGAAGAAGCCATAGATATCCACCCGCGACCATCCAGCATAGTGGCCTCATGAATCATTATATCGATAATCTGGGGCGAGTCCGGGATGTCGACCACCCCAGGTTCGACCCCAAGAACCTATTCCGTTACTTTGAGGGTTTTCCTTTGAAGCTCTATTTCCCCGTCTTTACTGGGGACGGGGTGACCTCTGGCTTAGGAACCTGGGTCGAAGTTCCTTTATTGATTGCCTCCGGTTCGGAGGACTTCTGTGTTGGAACTGCAGCCCTTGGATGAGTCACCAGTCCGGTTTATTCTTCTTCTTGTTCCTCATCTTCGGAGTCGTCCATCAGCCGGCGGACCGACTCCAAATACAAGAATAATATTTCCCTTAGGCTTGCGAGGCCTCCTCGCTGGCCTCTTCTTTTCCGAGCCTAGGGGACTCGGGGCCCTTTCCCTCATTTTAGCCTTAGTCGGCTTTGGAGCTGGCGGTTGAGGGAGGATTTATTCATCGTCAGAAGGAGGTCTCATTGCGACGTCCTTCCCGAGACTTGCAAATAAAAGGAAGCAAGTTAGCTAAGGAAAAAACTGAAGTGAAAAACAAGTAGAGGGCAGAAGTTTACCGTGGTTGCGAGCCTCCCATCAACCCTGGGAAAGCTCCATCCAAGCCCGTTTGGAGTAGGGCCTCTGAGACCAGGACCTCGACCCATCTTTTCAACTCTGGAACCGGGTCTGTCATCTCGATCACATCTATAATAAACAAAGTAAAATAAGGTTGAAGGAAACAAAAAATGGAAAAACTAGCATTCTAGGTTAAGACACTTACGGTTAAAGTTCTACCTCTCTAGGAACGACATGTTTCCCATAGGGATCAGGTCCGATGTCCTTATTCGGACGAACCTACCCATCCATCCTTGATCACGGGTCTCGTCAATGCTGGAGAACGAGGCTTTGCTGGCCTGGCAGGAAAGTTGAATCAGTCCTTAATAGATTTGGGGACTATAGAGACACATTAGATGATCGAGGGTAAAGGAGAAACCCTCGATCTTGCTGGTGAAGAAGTGGAGGAGGACGACAAGCCTATAGAACGATGGGTGAATCTAGCCCAAGGCAACATCGTACCTTTTGCAGAAGGCCACTACTACAGGATTTAGGGGGATGAATGTAAAGGGGTAAGTGTACACACTTAGGTACCCCTCTATATGTATGGTGATCGATTCCTCAGGAGAGGGAATGACCACATCCTTATTTTCCCAGTTGCACTCCTCTTTGACTTTGTCAATGAGGCCCTTAGTGATGGTGCACATGTACCTCGACATTGGTTCGCACCGGACTTGCACCAAGGGAGTCTTCTCCACCTTAAAATTGGAAACAGTCGGACACCCTGTCGGAACAAATTCCTCAGGTTGGGGCTTCACCGTAGCCGCCTCGCCAGCGAAGCATGATGAAGAAGGAGCCTCATTTTGGGGCACAATTTTGGAAGTTTTTTCCATTTGTGAAGAGAAAATTAGAAAGCAAGGAATTGATTAAGGTTCAAGGAATTTGACTATGAGACTTAAGAAGCAATAACTCTTTGAAAGCAAAGGCATGGAAGATATTGGTTGTAAAAGTTTGAATGAAAGAAGATTGAGGGTTTTATAGGTTGAAGGCGACGATTCAAAATCATGTAGTGGCTGACCAGCGCCTGACAGGCATTTAATGCCTCAATAACCGGACCGACGGAATGTTTCGTTGCTTGCATCACGGTCAAACTAATCGCTGACATCATCACTCCGAAAGATGGAGCTCAGGAATTCATGTCGTTTCTCATCATCTTATTTTTGAGAAACAAGGGGACTATCTGTATATGGTCAGAATGGGCCTACCCTTCTTGTGACTAATCGGGGTTGGATCATGATAGGCCATGGTTTGGCCTCGTATTGTATCGAGCCTCAATATAGAGCCGTGTTGTTGAATCCTTAACTCGAGGATGGTCCAGGGCGACGCTCAACCAAGATCGAGACCAAGCAGAACGGAGGTCGCGTAAGTTCATAGCAAGTTTTACCTGCCGAGTAACAGTAAGCCGAAATATCCAAGATCGAGCGATGATCGCGGCTGGAATCTCTACACGTATCAAGTCAAGGCCAGTTAATCAACCAGTCATGGGATTTTCTTACTGTATTTAGAATTGTACCATAAGTAGAACTCATCTACTATATAAAGGGGGTTCTAATCATTTTTTATTCATTACATTCACGCACAATGAAGCAATATATTACATTTTCTATTAAGATTTCATACTCTGTTGTTTAGCTCATACTTTTCAATAGCATATTCAGTTGGTTCGAGGGCGACTTATCTCGAGGGCCAAATCCGCGCATTACATTGGTTTGTTTTATCTCTATTTACAGTCAATTTCTAATATCAATTTTCATATTTCTCAGTTTGTGCCAAGTGAAATCACATATCCTTAGAACCACTTATAAATTTAATTGTTATCCGATTTTAAGGGTAAACACACATAGTGAATCCTTTTTAGTTGGTCATGTTGTTCAGTCGATTGAGAGATTTAGATAGTGCTTTAACAGCTATAATAAAAAGAGCCTGAGAAAGTGGATCTCCTTGTTTTACTCATTTAGTTGACTTGAAGAAACCATATCTAGCTCCATTTACAATGACCGAATACCAATTGTTGGAAAGAAGCCCGTAGATATGATAACATCCAAATCCACTACTAAAAAGTAAATGGACACGGCCACATGCAATATAATTTACCCAACTATGAGTCAGGGTCGAATCCCACAGAGAACAATATGTAGGCGATTAGGCGTGTTAGAGAATTATCACTTATTATGCTAAGCCAAACACTTAGAATGGTTTTTGAAAATATTTATATCTTATTGCGATAATTAAAACTAACCTAGAAAGAAATTAAAATGATCAATGGTTACAAGCATTGATGCATAAGGAATTGCACTCAAGTAATGATCTAATGTATTTCACGATTTAACAAATATGAGCGAGTTTATGTTAATTAGCCTCGGGTAATAATTCTATATTATCTTCTTCCGAGGACTAACAAGACTTCCTAATTGAATTATCCTAAAAATATTAAGAGATTAAGCACACTCGAATATGGCTACAAGTAGTTCAATCATATCCCTAGGTAGAATCTATAAAATGAGGGTTAAAGCCTCAAGTCCTTGTTAACTAAACTTTCACAATCCCAAATTATCTTTTCCAAAATTAATTCGAAGTTAATGGGCGATTCCTAAGGTTAGCTAATCCCTTTGAAAATATTAAAGAACAATAATAATTAAAGAAATAATAACTCACTTCATAATAAATAAAAATCATTCAATACATAAGCACAACAAGATATTTAATCCACAATTTAAATATGAATATTTCCATAAACAAGATTCAAGTGTTGGAAAAAATACTACACACTTAATATTCAATACAAAGCAAGAAAAATGAATAAATGAGCATAAATGAGTAAGAAATTCTCAACTAAAAGCTTCAAATCTTCAAGATCCAAGTGTGTATGCAAGAACCCTAGCTCCAAAACTTCTCCTCTAGTGTAAGAACTGAAAAATAAGGCAAAGAGGCGTTTCCAATAAGCTAGGTCGTGTATTTGTGGGATTGGGATTGAAAAAATGTGAAATGCCAAGACTGTCCATAGTTAAAGCCCGTTGACCGCACCTGCGGAGGGATTCTCGTAGGTGCGGCTCCGCAGATGCGGATAGCCTACCGTAGAAGAGAACTTTGATGTGTAACACTGACTCCGCAAAAGCGGACTTGCACGCACAGATGCGCTACCGGAGATGCGGTCGGTAGATCGCAGAAGCGGTTTCTATCAACCAGGTCTTCTTTCGCAGATGCGGGTCTTGTCTCACAGATGCAAGATTGCATAAGCGACATGTTTCCGCAGATGCGGAATAACTGAAGGATTTTGCATTGTTTCAACTCTCTTTTGCTTAATTTCACTTCATTTGATTTCAATTCTCTTCGTGTGATGACCCAAAGGGTCATCTTATGATTTAAGACTCCATTTCGGGCTCGTTAGCCTTAGAAATGTTATTTTATTCACCTCGATTTGCATGCGCATTCCGGCGTGAATCCAAAAAGCCTTTATGTGAAAATATATGAAATAATAATTTTTGAGAGTTTAATTTGATTTTTAGTTGACATTGGTCAACATTTTGAGTAAATGGAGGACCTGTGTTCCGATGGTCCTGGGAGGTCTGTAGTAAAATATGGGACTTGGACGTATGCCCGGAATCGAATTCCGAGGTCCCTAGCTCGAGAAATGAATTTTTGATGAAAATTGTTAGACTGAAATTTAAAGGAATTAAAAAAATTAATTAATGCTTGAACTCGTTGGTATTGGGCCCGTATTTTGGTTCTGGAGCCCAGTACAGGTCTATTATAACATATATGTCAAGTCTATGAAATTTGGTGGAAATCAGAGTTTATCTGACGTGATTCGAACGTCCGGTTGAGAAGATAGTAAATGTGAAATGTTCTTTAGAAATTCATGAGTTTTGATGCTAAATCCGTAGTTTTAGGTGTTATTTTAGCGATTTGATCGCACGGGCGAGTCCTTGGCCGCAGGTGCGAGCGACAGCCCGTAGGTGCGACCCTGGCCCAGCTTCCCCTTTTTCGCAGATGCAGACTTCCTCCACAGAAGCGGGACCGCAGAAGTGGAACATTGTCCGCAGGTGCGGCCGCAGTGGCCATTTCTGTTTTCCACAGAAGCGGAAGCCCTCCCGCACGTGCGCAAGCGCAGGTGAGACCCAAGCACCGCAAGTGCGAGGGTCGGGCAGTGAGTTCACATTAATTAGAACTCCAACCGTTTTTCTTCTTATTTTTCACAAGGGTAGAAGACTTGGGGCGATTTTCTCAAGGCTTTTCTTCCAAAATCATAGGTAAGTGTTCATTAACTCGTTCCTTCCAATATTTTACTACTTTATACAAAGATTTAACCTAGAAATCTAAGGTATTCATGGTGGAATTCGAGATTTTGGGTAGAAACTAGGTATTTCGAAAATTTGGGGTATTTGACCTCAATTGGGGTCGGATTCCAAAACCAATAATATATCTGGGGTCGGGGTTGAACAGGTTAACGAATTTTGGTCCGAACCTCGAGTTTGGACCAAGTGGTCTCGGGGTCGGTTTTAAACTCTTTTTGGAAAAACTTAGGAAAACCATGATTGTGCATTAAAATTAATTCTTTTAGCAATAATTAATGATATTGAACTAATTATTATTAGATACGAGTGGGTTGGAGGTGAATTCTAAAGGAAAAGTTGTACTTGAGCAGTGAGTGGGCTGTGAATTCGAGTTAAGTGTTGTGTCTAACCTTAGCTTGAGGGAATAGGTATTGTGTGACTACTTGTTACCTGTTTTGTTGCTAAATCCAATGTATAGGCGAGGTGACGAGTACCTATACGTTGTGGTCAGGTCATAACATGCGAGTGAAAGTAAATTCTTGTTAATTTGGTAGTTGTAAAGCCTATTACTTGTGATTATCGTTGTTGTTGAAATGTTGGAAGTTTGGTACCCGGTTCCACCATGATGGATAATATTGTGAATATTTAATTGAGATTGAAATGATAAATAAAAATAGAAACTATGATGAAATATTGATTTCATGCGAAATCTCTCTTTGTATGTTGTTAATGATTCTGTGATTGGTAAGGAGTTGTGTAAAGCACGAAGGGTGATGCCGTGCATGATCCAAATATATTCTATTGTGAGGAAGAATGTAAAGCACGAAAGGTGGTGCTGTTCTAGAATGAAATAAATTGTGAGAGTAAAAGCATGAAGGGTGATGTCGTGCCTGAATGAAATACATTGCGAGAGTAAAAGCACGAAGGGTTATGCCGTGTATGCTTATTTATGATATGGGGAGGATGAGAGTAAAATCACAAAGGGTGGTGCCGTGCGAGTTCCTTTTCTATTCTTGTTGCTTTAAACTATTGTTGATTACTGTTTATTGATGTCTTGTGGCTTTTCTCACTCCTTATGTTAAATTCCCTATATCATGATTCCTTCGCATTATTGGATATAACGTTAACTCTTTAATTGCTATTGTTGTTGGTGGTATGTTTATACATGTCCAGGTTTTATATGGTGTCTTGTCCTAGCCTCGTCACTACTTCGCCGAGGTTAGACTCGGTACTTACTCAGTACATGGGGTCGGTTATATTGATACTACACTCTGCACTTCTTGTACAGATCCAGGTACCGGTCAGAGTCTTTTTTCAGCATAGTTAAGTTTTTACACGGAGACACGAGGTAGATTTGCTGGAGTCCGCAGATTCCTGGAGTCTCCCCTTATTTATTTAGATATTATTTTATTTCATTCAAAACAGAGAAATATTTCTTTCAGCCCATTTATTTGTAGTACTCTTTATTAGTTCATGAATTGTGACACCAGACCCTGGGTAGTTATATAGTATATATTTAGTTTGTGGTTCAATTTATTTATTCGGTTATTATGCATGAAGTTATTTATTGGGAAATATTGGATTCAATATTTACTTTTTTGAATTGTTATTCATGTTTAAGCAAATTGTTAAAAGAAAATGGTTAGTTAAGTCTAACATTGGCTTGCCTAGCAAGTGTGGTGTTAGGCGCCATCACGATCCCGTGGGTTGAAAATTTGGGTCGTGACAAGTTGGTATCAGAGCTCTAGATAGCCTAGGTCTCACAATTCACGGACAAGCTTTGTAGAGTCTGACGGATCGGTACGGAGACATATGTACTTATCTCCCAGAGGCTATAAAGTTAGGAACAATTTCACTTATATTCTACTCTATCGTGCGAATTTATTCTATCATTGATGATTGAACTCGTCTATTCTTGTTCTCTCGCAAATGTCGACAACACGAAATACGTCTACAACCAGACAAGAAATGGAGCCCCAATGACAGCTACGATTAGGGGAAGAGGTAGAGGCAGAGCTCAGTCTAGAGCTCGAACATCAGCATCTATTGTATAGCCTTAAGTGGATCTAGAAGCAGAGGTTCTAGCTCAATCGGTACATCTTGGACTAGTTCAGGTTCCAGAAGGACTCATAGCTACACCAGTATTGCAGGACGCACTAGTTTGTTTATTGAGGTTAGACAAGTTTACCAAACTATTTCCAATCCATTTTAGTGGTACATCTTTTGAGGACCCACATGATTTTCTTGACTGCTGCTATGAAATACTGCAGAACATGGGAATAGCTGAAAGTAATGGGGTTGATTTTGCTGTGTTTCAGATGATGGATTCCGCCAAAGGTGGTGGAAAGATTATGTATTTACTAGACCAGTTGTGGCTCCAACTGAAGATGCAGACGTATTGAGAGATCACCCATTGAATCATGTAGGGGTGCAACGAACCTTGGAATTTTGTTGATTTATATGAGTTATGATGTTTAACATTTTGGATTATCAGACGTTGTGACCTATGACTTCGTCCCAAGTGGGGAAGTCCACTGTCAAGGAATAAATTATTGGGTCATGTGTTATATCGGTTTTGGCCTGGAATCTATAAGGCCTGAGATTTTGCAAGAGATAAAGTTGGGACTTGCGGTATGTCTGCTTCCTTAATAACCCTATACCTCATTACCAAAGGAGTTATATAAACAACTTTAAATCTACAGAAGGTCTACTCAGCGTGGAAGTCACGGTAGCGAATTTTGGGGTGCTTCAGAGGAAGTACAGTGGTTGACGAGCTTCTAGACTATGTGGTTCGTGCAAAGATTTATTTGTATAGAGCTCTACTTTTGTGATCGTTGTGCATCAATAGGGATAAGAGTTACCCCAAAGAATAGCGAAGAGTATATAAATAAGTGGGGTAGCTCAGCAGTGTTGAGTCAACATAGTAAAAGAAGAAATTGGCCGCCGGTGTTTGTGGCAAGCCTACGAAGAGGACGACCACCCAATACAACACCAACTACTTGGCTCAGTTCTCATAAATTCTTTTGAAAGAATTTGTTTCTTGTACTCTCCATAACGCGTGGCGCATAGGGTTTTAATGGTTACGTCAGGTCACCATGACGGTGTCAGAATATGCCATCAGGTTCGATAAGTTAACCCGTCATACTCCTACTTCGGTTCATATAGCTAGAGAGCGAGTCCACAGACTCATTAAAGGACTCAATTATGATCGTAAAATTTTGTACGACTCAGGTCAGGTTGATACTTCATTTCGGCTAGTGGTAGAAATTGCCAAGATGTTAGAATGTGTTCGGCATGAGGAAAAGAGGAGGCTAAGGAGACTAAGAGGTCTCGGGGTTCTAAAAGATTCAGTGGATTCTACTCTGCAACAACAAATCATTATGGTAGGGGCTCAGGCAGTCGGCCAGCCCATCCATATATCTGATTACTCGGGGTGCTCTGATGAGTTCTTTTAAAGCACCACCGCTACGAGATTCCTACAACGGTTATTCCAGTTATTTGGCATAAACTCGGTATGAGCAGCCGAACCCGCAAAAGGGGTTGCTATGAATGTGGCAATACTAGGGATATCATGAGAAAATGAAATGTTTCGATTAGCATTATGTGTTGTGATTTTTTTTAACAGAAAATATTTAAAAGAAGAAAATGAAATGTTTCGATTGGCACGATGTGTATATTACTTGTGATTCAGAACTGAGGACGAGATCCTCACATTTTAATATGATTTGATATGTTTAAATCGGGCTACGAGCCGCGGTGAAAGTTATATAAGGATGAGATCCTTGTGATGAAAATTCTTGTGTTTAAATTCTCCCTTGTGAAATTAAAATTTGTACTATAGTACTAATAGGGAGTCATGCCTGTTACGCTTATTTGAAAATTTTTGTATAAAATTATCTATGCATAATTTGTCAAATTCGTGTTATAATTATTCAGCTTTAACCTTCGAGGTAGGTTTCCGCCCATGTGGCGTTAAATGAGATACGTTAATTCGGGTAAATAAGTATGAGGTCTTCATGCATCGCATCTCTTTATCAGTATTGTGAAGGTTTGAAAGGAGATTATTGTTAACGTGAAGTTATTTGGTGATTCTGTAATTGATTATGAACAACTATTAAAATTATATTGAACCAAAAGGGTGTTCCATTCAAATGGTCGGACGAGTGTGGGTTGAGCTTTCAGAAGCTCAAGATTTTTTTGACTACGACACCGGTGTTGGTGTTGACCATAGGTTCAGGATCGTACACGGTATATTGTGACGCATCTCGTATTGGACTTGGTGCAGTATTAATGAAAGATGGCAAGGTGATTGCTTATGCGTCGAGATAGTTGAAAGTCCATGAGAATAATTATCTTGTTCATGACTTAGAATTGGCAGCCATTGTTCATATACTGAAGATTTGGAGATACTACCTTTATGGCGTGTCATGTGAAGTATTCACAGATCATCGTAGTCTACAATATCTATTCAGACAGAAAGATCTTAATTTGAGGAAGAGAAGATGGTTAGAGCTGTTGAAGGACTATGATATCACTATTCTGTATCACCCGGGAACGGCCAATGTGGTGGCCGGTGCTTTGAGTAGAAAGGCTGTGAGTATCGACAACCTTGCATATATTCCAGTTGGTGAGAGACTGCTAGCTACAAATGTTCAGACTTTGGCCAACCAGTTTGTGAGGCTAGATATTTCGGAACACGGTGTATCAAAGAGCAACAATATGACGACCCTCATTTTCTTGTCCTTAAGGACACGGTGCGGCACAGTGGTGCCAAGAAGGTTGTTGTGGGAGATGATGGAGTTCTACAGATGCAAGGTCGTAATTGTGCTCCTAATGTGGATGGGCTTCGTGAGTTAATTCTTGAAGAGGCCCACAGTTCTCGGTATTCTATTCATCCAGGTACCGCAAAAATGTATCAAGATTTGCGAAACATTATTGATGGAGGAGAATGAAAAAGTATATAATTGCATATGTAGCTCGATGTCTAAATTATCAGCAAGTTAAGTACGAGCATCAGAGATCTAGTGGTTTACTTCAAAAGTTAGAAATTCCTGAGTGGAAGTGGGAGCGTATCACTATGAATTTTGTTGTTGGACTTCCACAGACATAGAAGAAGTTCGACACAGTATGGGTCATTGTGGACAAGTTGACTAAGTTAGCATATTTCATTCCAGTGGCAGTTACCTATTCTTCAGAGTGGTTAGCTGAGATTTATATCCGTGAGATTGTCCGCCTTCACGGTGGGCCAGTGTCTATTATTTCAGATTGAGGTACGCAGTTCACCTCACATTTCTGGAGGGTTGTACAGCGTGAGTTATGCACGTGAGTTGAGTTGAGTACAACATTTGATTCACAGACAAACGGACATCCTGAGCGCACTATTCAGATCTTGGAAGATATGCTCCGCGCTTGTGTATTGAGTTTGGAGGTTCTTGGGATCAATTTTTGCCGTTAGCAGAGTTTGCCTACAATAATTGTTATCAGTCGAGCATTCAGATGGCTCCCTATGAGACATTATATGATAGACGGTGTAGATCTCTAGTTGGGTGGTTTGAGCCGGGAGAAGCTCGGTTATTGGGTACAGACTTAGTTCAGTAGGTCTTAGATAAGGTCAAGGTTACACAAGATCGACTTCGTGCAGCTCATTTCAAGGCAAAAGAGTTACGCCGATCATAAGGTTCGCGATGTGGTATTCATGGTTGGAGAGAGAGTATTACTTCGGGTATTTCCCATGAAGGGTGTCATGAGATTTGGAAAGAAAGGCAAGTTGAGCCCTAGGTATATCAGACCATTTGAGATTCTCGAGAGAGTGGAGGAGGTAGCTTATAAACTTGCGTTGCCTCCAGGGTTATCCTCAGTTCATCCGGTATTCCATGTGTCTATGCTCCGGAAATATCATGGTGACCCATCCCACGTATTAGATTTCAGCTCTATCTAATTGGACAAAGATTTGACTTATGAGGAGGAGCCGGTAGCAATTTTAGACCGGCAGGTTCGTTAGTTGAGGTCAAAGAGTTACCCTTCAATTCAAGTGCAGTGGAGAGGTCAGCCTGTTGAGGCAACTACTTGGGAGTCCGAGTCGGACATGAGGAGTAGATATCCACACTTGTTCGCCAGTTCAGGTACTTTTCTATGTCCGTTCGAGGAAATGATTATTTTAGAGGTGGAGATTGTGATGACCCAAAAGGTCATATTATGATTTAAGACTCCATTCCGGGCTCGTTATCCTTAGAAACGTTATTTTTATTTACCTCGATTTGTGTGCATAGTCCGGGCATGAATCCAGAAATCCTTTATGTGAAAATATATGAAATAATAATTTTTTAGAGTTTATTTGATTTTTAGTTGACTTTGGTCAATATTTTGAGTAAACGTCCGTAGTAAAATATGGGACTTGGGCGTATACCCGAAATCGAATTCCGAGGTCCCTAGCTCGAGAATTGAATTTTTGATGAAAATTGTTAGACTGAAATTTAAAAGAATTAAAGAAATTGATTAATGCTTGAACACGTTGATATCGGGCCCGTATTTTGGTTCCAGAGCCTGGTATAGGTCTATTATAACATATATGTCATGTTATTGAAATTTGGTGGAAATCGGAGTTTATTTGACGTGATTCGGACGTTCGGTTGAGAAAATAGTGAATTTGAAATGTTCTTGAGGAATTCATGAGTTTTGATGCTAAATTCGTAGTTTTAGGTGTTATTTTAGAGATTTCATCGCACGAGCAAGTACGTAGGATGTTTTTGGACTCGTGTGCATGTTTGGTTTGGAGCCCCAAAGGCTCGGGTGCCATTCAGGCGATGCGCGAGTTGAGTTAAAACTCAACCAAGGCTGTTGGTGCACCAGTTCTGGTATGCCCGCACCTGCGAGTCCTTGGCCGCAGGTGCGAGCGATAGCCCGCAGGTGCGACACAGGCCCACCTTCCTTTTTTTCGCAGATGTGGACTTCCTCCGCAGAAGCGGGACCGTAGAAGCGGAACATTGTCCGCAGGTGCGTCCCCAGTGGCCATTGCCTTTTTCCGCAGAAGCGGAAGCCCTCCGGCACATGCGCAAGCGCAGGTGCGACCCAAGCACCACAGGTGCGAGTGTCGGGCAATAAGTTCACATTAATAACTCCAACCGTTTTTCTTCTTATTTTTCACAAGGGTAGAAGACTTAGGGCGATTTTCTCAAGGCTTTTCTTCCAAAATCATAGGTAAGTATTCATTACTCATTCTTTCTAATCTTTTACTACTTTATACAAAGATTTAACCTAGAAATCTAAGGTTTTCATGGTGGAATTGGAGATTTTGAGTAGAAACTAGGTGTTTCAAAATTTTGGGGAATTTGACCTCAATTGGGGATGGATTCCAAAACAAATAATATATCTGGGCTCGGGGTGAACGGGTAACAGATTTTGGTCCGAACCTCGAGTTTGGACCAACCGGGCCCGGGATTGGTTTTTAACTTTTTTTTTGGGAAAACTTAGGAAAACCATGATTATGCATTAAATTCAATTCCTTTAGCAATAATTAATGATATTGAACTAATTATGATTAGATACAAGTGGGTTGGAGGTGAATTCTAAAGGAAAAGCTGTACTTGGGCAGTGAGTGGCCTGTGAATTCGAGGTAAGTATTGTGTCTAACCTTAGCTTGAGGAAATAGGTATTGTGTGATTAATTGTTACCTGTTTTGTTTCTAAATCCAATGTATAGGTGAGGTGACGAGTACTTATACATTGTGGTCAGGTCATAACATGCGAGTGAAAGTAAATTCTTGTTACTTTGGTAGTTGTAAAGCCTATTACTTGTGATTATCGTTGTTGTTGAAATTTTGGAAGTTCGGTACCCGGTTCCACCATGATGATAATATTATGAATGTTGAATTGATATTGAAATGATAAATAAAAATAGAAACTATGATGAAATATCGATTTCTTGCGAAATCCCTCTTTGTATGTTGTTAATGATTCTGTGGTTGGTAAGGAGTTGTGTAAAGCATGAAGGGTGATGCCATGCATGATCCAAATATATTCTATTGTGAGGAAGAGTGTAAAGCACGAAAGATGATTTCGTTACTGAATGAAATACATTGTGAGAGTAAAAGCACGAAGGATAATGTCGTGCCTGAATGAAATACATTGTGAGAGTAAAAGCACGAAGTGTCATGCCGTGCGAGTTCCTTTTCTATTCTTGTTGCTTTAAATTATTGTTGATTACAGTTTATTGTTGTCTTGTGGTTTTTTTCACTCCTTATATTAAATTCTCCATAGCATGATCCCTTCCCATTATTGAAAATAATGTTAACTCTTTAATTGCTATTGTTGCTGCTAGTATGTTTATACATGTCCAGGTTTTATGTGGTCTCCTGTCCTAGCCTCCTCACTACTTCGCCGAGGTTAGACTCGGCACTTACTCAGTACATGGGGTCGGTTATACTGATACTACACTCTGCACTTCTTGTGCAGATCCAGGTACCGGTCAGAGCTAATTCTTTGAGCATAGTTGAGTTTTTACACGAAAACACGAGGTAGATCTGTTAGAGTCCGCAGATTCCTGGAGTCTTCCCTTATTTATTTAGATACTGTTTTCATTCAAAATAAAACATATTTCTTTCAGCCCATTTATTTGTCGTACTCTTTAGTAGTTCGTGAATTGTGATACCAGACCCTGGGTAGTTATATAGTATATATTTAGTTCGTGGTTCGGTTTATTATTCGGTTATTATGCATGACGTTATTTATTGGGAAATATTAGATTCAATATTCATTTTTTTGAATTGTTATTCATGTTTAAGCAAATTATTAAAAGGAAATGGTCAGTTAAGTTCTAACATTGGCTTGCCTAGCAAGTGTAGTGTTAGGCGCCATCACGATCCCGTGGGTTGAGAATTTGGATCGTGACACTTTGAGACTTTGTTGCCCTGAAAATCTAGCAATACACACCATAAACAGCCTCATATTATAATTAACAGACACAAAATCTCAAGAAAAAAGACTAAAATAAATGGTAAAATCACCACTCATCAAGATACACTCAATTACTCCTTCTGAAAATCCAAGCTTCCTCATAACTGTTGTAAAAATGTCCATAAGAGCCTGTCATAAGCTTTTGGACATGTCAAGTTTAATGACTAGGTTTCCTCTTTTATTATGCTCCTTCATCCCATGAATAATCTCTTGAGTTAGTAACACATTTTCTGTAATGAGCCTTCCCCTAACAAAGCCACCCTGATTTTCAGAGATTATAGTTAGTAAAATATAGGCCACTATAAAAGCTAGGATCTTGAAAATAATTTTGTTGGTTACATTGCATAAGCTGATAGGCCTCAACTGAGAGAAATATGAAGGCGTAATAACTTTAGGTATTAAAACTAGGCATGAATGTGTAAAATAATGCCCCATTGAAGTAAACTAGCACAAAGTTGCAAGTATCCTTTTTAATGATATTTCATGTAACCTGATAGAAGTGGACGTTATAACCATCCGTACCTGCAACACTATTCGGGTTTATGGAAAAAATTGTTGCCTTGATTTCTTCCTTAGTGGGAGTTTCTTGTAGCCTGGTATTGTCTTATTCTGTTACCATTGGTTCAATCCATTTCAATACTCTATCCATATCCCATTCCTCCTGCCTTGTGATATTTCTTGGCAATGATCCACTGCTGCAATTGAGAAAGAAGAATTACCTTGAATCCACTGCCCTGCACTATTCTTTATCCTGTGGATTTGGGTTCTTCTCCTTTTATGCTTGATAATGCTATGAAAATATCTTGAATTGGTATCTCCATAATCAGCCCAGTTCAACTTGGCTTTTTGCTTGAGAATTGATTCCTCCATGTTTAACTATTTAATATATTCTGTCTATGCCTTATGTAAGATCTCCCTATTGGCATCTGAGTCATCATCTTCATAAGTTTGCTCCAGAATTAGGGTGTCTACCTCTAATTGTTTCGCCTTTTCAAATACATTCCCAATAGTTTCTCTAGACCAAAGACTCAAATTTTTGGAGAGAGTCTTTAGTTTCTGTTTCAGGATCCATTGAGAGTTGCCATATACCTCTATGTTTCAAGTGTCCTCAACCAGGTTTAAGAAGTTTGGTTGAGTGTACATCTTAACCTTTTCAAAATTTGTATAAAAACAATATGCCCTTGTACTATTCTACGTATAAAGAAAATAATGAGCGTCTTTATATGAATACAGATATAGTGTAGCGTATATGCTTGCATGTGTATTCGTGTTGTTTCATCACACAAACCTAAAAGTTTGTACAAATATTAAAATTGTAGATAAAATTCATTGATAGAACGACAAATCACATTAGTAAGTGGTCTGTGTTATGAAACACAACAAGTGATTCTCCAACTGGATAATGTAACCTATATAAAAAATGATTACTGAGAGTTCAACTTGATTTTATTCCCGTATAGTATTGTTCGTAGCATATAAGTTAGGTATCTTAGTAAAATTGTCAATCATAACACTATAGTACGACTTAGTAAATAATATATCCATTATTTTAATTAAACATTTTAGAATTCCCTCTAAGAATATCTTGTAAAATGTCTATAGTATTATATTAATAACCTTGTTTTAAGAAATAAATTATGTCAAGGAAGAATTATTTTTCCCAAATCAACATGTCGAAACATGTTAATTTTGTAAAGAAGCAAAATAAATTAAGACAATTTAAAATTTTGAAGCGACTATTTAATTCCTTCGATGCTTGTTCATATGCAATCTTACAAATTGAAGATCATTGTCCTCCTTAACTCAAAGGACACAACATAACTTAATGACATCACTACAATACCGCTCCATGATCTTAGATGTTGCAACTAGCATCTTACTGGCTATTGCCTCTTAATTCTAATCATATAAAGTTTGACATTTTATTCAAACAGTCTGAAGAGAAAGTATGAAAAAACCGAGGAAATTAATCTCAAGGACAAAAGGTCCACACTCCTGACCCTATGTAATGCATGTCTTCATGTTTAAAACCATTAACTCATTGCCTAAAGTTTGACTTTAAAATTCAAGTGCGCAACAAAAATAAACATATCCGAAATTATCCTTGGTCAGGTTACTCCAGGAAAACAAAGTTGATATCACTCTACACGGAGGTTTATGAACCATAAAAATATCATCCTCGCATTTTCTTACTACAATCCAAAGATATCTATATTGTAATTATGTTACAAATCATGGTCAAAGCAATTTGAGAAAATGTGTGGAACAAAACCCCATGAAAGAGAAGACATTTATTCAACTGGGAGTAAAATAGATAAAATGAATCTTCTAGCCAAATAAAGTGTTGAGACTATCTATTTATACATAATACAATATGAAGGCTATCTCTACAAAGTGACTATATTTGCAAGAATAAATAATGCTACTGAAAGAAGTCTTCAAGGTGGGTCAGTCTTGATGTATTGGGCTGAGTCATGTGTTTGGGCCTCTGTACCAAGAACCTGGGCTTCAACACCCCTCCCCCTCGCAAGCTGGAATGGGCCAACAGTCCGAGCTCGGAAAGAAAAATAGTATGTGAAACACCTGACAAAACCTTAGTGAAAACATCTGCTAATTGAGTAGCAGAAGAAATAACATGCAATGCAATAAGTCCAGAAGCAAGCTGCTCACGCACACAATAGCAATCGATATCAATATGTTTGGTGCGCTCATGAAACACCGGATTTTTAGTAATGTGGATGGCAGAGTGATTATCACAAAATACCGAAACATGGGACAATGAAGATATCCCTAACTTTCTAATAAGCCGAACCACCCAAACAATTTCAGCAACAACCTGACACAAGGCCGTATACTCAACCTCAGCTGAAGAAAGAGCAATAGTAGCATGTTTCTTGGACTTCCAAGAGATAGGACAACCCCCTAATAATAGTATATAGCCACTTATAGACCTCCGGGATGTGGAACAACTGGCCCAATCGGAATCACAAAAACCAACCAAATCAAAATTAGAGGACTTGTTAAAGAGAAAACCCAAATGAGAAGTGCCAACCAAGTATCTCAACACATGCAGTGCAGCATCAAAATGAGGAGCCCTTGGCTATGCCATGAATTGACTGAGATACTGAACACTAAAGGAGATATTGGGCCTAGTGTGTTGGAGGAAATTAAGCTTACCAATTAACCTCCTATACATAGAATGATCAGGAAGAAGCTCATCAAAATCACCAGACAACTTGGAGCGAACATCTAAAAGATAACTCACAGGACTAACATGTAGACCATTGAATTCTAAAAGTATGTCTAACAGAAACTTTTGTTGGGTTACAAGAAGACCCATGGATGTTTAATGATCTGAAGACCCAAAAAATAATGTGCTTCACCCAAATCCTTAATCCGGAATTGTGCATCCAAAAAAAACTTCAAAGCAGTTATTACAATCAAATCATCACCAGTTAGAAGAATTTCATCCACATAAATGGCAACAATAGTAATAGAAGTAACAGACTATTTAGTGAACATGGAATAATCAGTTTTACTTGGAGTATAACCCTTAGATTGGAGAGCAGTAGAGAGCTTACCATACCATTGCTTTGATGCTTGTCTAAGTCCGTAAAGGGAATTATTGAGCTTGCAAACTTAACGCACAGAAGAGTCACTAGAAAGGACTTTAAAACCAAGAGGTGAGTCTCCTTTCTAACCTTGTAAGAGGGAATTGTCCCCATATGTGATTATAAATGGTGGTTTTGTCCTTATTTGTGGGGGTTGCGTATGCACGAAGTGACGAGAGTCCGTGCGCAACTACTATTATGCCTTGTAGGGTAGGTTAGGACTCCCAAGCATGTTCTATGTGTTGTATCTGTGATTTTGTATATGGATTAAGTAGCCTAATGTCCTTGAATATCACATGTGAAGGCCTAAGGGGTTATTCTTGAAGTTGATATCTCTAAAATTCTCACACTGTTAGTAGGTTCCCTGCTAAATTATCTGGAAATCTCCTGATAATCATGAATTTATATGGGAACCCGAGTCGCATGGATGATTCGTGAGCGGGGTAGCCCTAATATTATATTAACCCGAGTCGCAGGTATAATTCGCGAGCGGGGGTGGTCTTGGTATTATATTAACCGTGTCGCATGTTCGATTCGCGAGTGGGGCAGATAGATGCATCTATGGTTCGGGCCATTCGATCCTCGGCAGTGCACATTTACTTTTCACGTCGTAATGATCGTACGCTCATAGCTTGTTATATGCTTTGGTAATTTTTGAGAATCCCTGTAGTTGTAACTGTTGATTTCATGAAAAGAAAGAAGGTTAAATAGCTTGGATGCCATGGAAAAAGGATGGCGCGAGGGTGCTAGTGATTGTTATTTGATGCTCATTTCCTTAATATTGTTCATTACTGCTACTATTGGTTAGCATGTACTTATTCCACATGTCTGACCCTAGTAAGTATCATGTCGACCTCTTGTCACTACTTCTTCAAGGTTAGGCAAGATACTCACTGGGTACATATCTGTTTATGTACTCATACTATGCTTCTGTACTTAATTGTATAGGTTTTGAGGCTGGTGCATCTGGTTATCCGACCGGAGCTTGACATATATTCTGGGCCTGACTTCACGGTGAGCTGCCTTCCTTGGCGATTATCAGTAGTACTATGGAGTTATCTTTTGTTTATTTCTGTATACTTCTTTCAGACAACAGTACAGTTTGTATCATCTTTTGTATATTCTACTAGTTCGCCTGTTGACTTGTGACACTAGTTCCTGGCACACACATAGTAAACTCTATATTTTGGGACTGTATATATTGGTTCATGATCATTGTGGCTGTATTTACTTAAGTTGGTTAATGTATCTCCTTTTGCTTAAATGATCTAACCTTAAAATTTTGGTAATTGTGGAGTTGGTATGTTAAATAAGGATAATCTCACTAGTAAACAACTGTTGGCTTGCCTGACTCCGGTGTTGGTTCACGACCTGTGTTGGATTTTGGGTCGTGACAACGTGGTATCAGAGCACTAGGTTTACGTAGGTCTCACAAGTCATGGGAAATCCTAATAGAGTCTCGCGGATCGATACAGAGACGTCTGTATTTATCTTCGGGAGGCTATAGGGTGTTAGGAAACCTCTCTTTATTCATGATCTATCGTTCATTTGATGGTATACTAAATCTCATTCTTCTATTCTCTCACAGATGGTGAGGACGCGTACATCTGGAAGAAGCCGGGGGAGGGTGCCGGCCCGAGGTAGGGGACGGGGGCGTCCCAAAGCTATTCTAGTTGCACCACAAGCGGATCCTACTATAGAGGAGTAGGGGGAGGTGCCCCTAGCAGGTCCTGCTCCAGTGGACTTCATGACGGCGCCAGGCTTCCAGGAGGTCATGGGTCGTATGTTGAGATTTATGGATACTATGTCCCAGGTTGGTTTATTTCCAGCGGATCCTGCTACATCTCAGGCAGGAGGGGGAGCCCAGACCCCTACAACATATGCTGCAGGCCAGATAGCCGTACTTCATCATACCCCGAGTACACTACCCGTGGGTGGGGTTCAACCTGTAGCAGCAACACCTGAGCCCAGACCAGCTGCGGATGGTGATCCGCAGAAGTTATTGGACAGATTGACTTGATTGCATCCTCCGGTCTTCGGGGGTGAGCGAGGCGAGGATGCCCAGGATTTCATTGACAGGTGTAGGGACCGACTGCACAACATGAGGATACTGGAGTCCCATGGAGTGGACTTCGCTAATTTCCAGTTAGAGGTCAGAGCTCGCAGATGGTGGCAGTCCTATATTCTCATCAGGCCAGCAGGTTCTCCTCTTATCACTTGGGAGCAGTTCACTCAGATGTTTCTGGACAGATATATTCCACCCTCTGAGAGGAAAGAGCTGTGGTATCAGTTTAAGCAGCTGGAGCAGGGGCAGCTGTCAGTAACAAACTATGAGGCCATATTTTCAGAGTTGTCTCGCCATGCACTCATGATACTACCTACGATGCTGAGAGAGTGCAGAGATTTGTAGCCAGGTTGCATCCAGGCATTAGGAATAGCATGGCCCGGGAGGTGGAGATGGGGACTCCTTATCAGCTAGTAGTGGAGATTGCTCGTAGGATCAAGGGTTATCGGTTGAGGGGTAGGGAGCAGGTACAGTCGGATAAGAGAGCCAGATATTTCGGGGATTTCAGAGGTGCCCCAGCTAGGGGCAGAAGTCAGTTTGGTAGGGGTCAGCCCAGCAGGCCCCCATATTCAGCACCAACACCACCTCCTCGTGGTGCTCCAGTGAGGCCTTACTTCAGTTCTATGCCAGAGGGTTCTCACCGTCTCCCAGTTATCCAGGGTTCTACTTCAGGGCAGCAGGGCGTGCCTCCAGTTAGATGTTACGAGTGCGGGGATCTCGGCCATATCAGGAGGACTTGTCCCAGGTTTCGGGGAAAGGCAGTACAGCAGGGTTACCAGCCTATGAGTCCAGCACCAGCAGTTCAGCCACCTAGAGGGGAGGGACAGGTCGGCAGGGGTCGTCCTAGAGGTGGAGGCTAGTCAGGGGGATGTCAGCCAGCTCCTGTTGATTCTGGCGGGGCTCAATCTTCCGATGCTCCAGCTAGATTCTATACTTTTACGGCCAGATCAGATGCAGTGGCCTCAGACGTTGTGATCACAGGTATTATTATAGTATGTGGTAGAGAGGCATCAGTGTTATTTGATCCAGGATCCACTTATTCCTATGTTTCGGTCTTATTTGCTGATTTCCTGGATGTCTCTCGTGAGTCCTTGGGTTCTCCTATATGTGTGTCTACTCCTGTGGGCGATTATGTGGTAGTAGACCAGGTTTACAGGTCCTGTATGGTCACATCCTGCGGGTTCGAGATTCGAGCGGATCTCTTATTGCTCGACATGGTTGATTTCGAGATTATTTTAGGCATGGATTGGCTATCTCCTTATCATGCTATGGTAGATTGCCATGCCAAGACAATTACTTTAGCCATGCTAGAGTCGCCTAGGCTGGAGTGGAGAGGTTCCTCAGTTAGTGCAGCCAGCCGAGTTATTTCATTCTTGAAGGCTCGACATATGGTCGAGAAGGGTTGTCTGGCCTATTTTGCTTATGTGTGGGACACCACCGCCGAGTCACCGACGATTGATTCAGTGCGAGTTGTGTGAGAGTTTTCTGATGTATTTCCTTCGGATCTTCCGGGCATGCCTCCGAATCGTGATATTGATTTCTGCATTGATTTAGCTCCAGACACCCAGCCTATATCCATTCCTCCATACCGTATGGATCTAAAAGAGTTGAAGGAGTTGAAGGAGCAACTTGAGGAGTTGTTAGCTAAGGGGTTCATCAGACCGAGTGTATCACCGTGGGGTGCTCCAGTTCTATTTGTGAAGAAGAAGGATGGGTCTATGCGGATGTGTATTGATTACCGCCAGTTGAATAAGGTTACCATTAAGAACAAGTATCCTTTGCCGCGCATCGATGATTTGTTTGACCAGTTGTAGGATTCTCGTGTGTTTTCTAAGATTGATTTGATATCGGGGTATCATCATTTGAGTATTCGGGCTTCAGATGTTTCGAAGACTGCTTTTCGTACGAGATATGGCCATTATGAGTTCATGGTGATGTCCTTTGGTTTGACTAATGCCCCAGCAACATTCATGGACTTGATGAATAGGGTGTTCAAGCCGTATATTGATTCCTTTGTCATTGTCTTCATTGATGACATTTTGATTTACTCACGTAGCCTGGGGGAGCACGAGCAGCATTTAAGAGTTGTGCTCCAGACTTTGTGAGAATAGAAGCTATATGCTAAGTTCTCCAAGTGTGAGTTCTGGTTGGATTCCGTGGCATTATTGGGGCATGTGGTATCCGGAGAGGGTATCAAGGTTGATCTTCAGAAGGTCGAGGCAGTTTAGAGTTGGTCGCTTCCTACTTCAGCTACAGAGATCAGGAGCTTTTTGGGCCTAGCAGGCTATTATCGCTGATTTGTGGAGGGGTTCTCTTCTATTGCAGCTTCATTGACTAGATTGACTCAGAAGAATGCCCCGTTCTGATGGTCTGATGAGTGTGAGGCGAGCTTTCAGAAGCTCAAGACAACATTGACCTCAACACCAGTTCTAGTATTGCCTTCCGATTTTGGGATGTATACAGTTTATTGTGACGCTTCGCGTGTTGGCTTGGGGTGTGTATTGATGTAGGAGGGGATATTTATTGCTTATGCTTCACGCCAGTTGAAGGTTCATGAGAAGAATTACCATGTGCACAATTTGGAGTTGGCGGCGTTTGTTCATGCTCTTAAGATTTGGAGGCACTACTTGTATGGAGTGTCCTGTGAGGTTTATACAAACCACCGTAGCTTGCAGCACTTGTTCAAGCAGAAGGATCTTAATTTGAGGCAGCACAGATGGCTTGAGTTGTTGAAGGATTATGATATCACCATAGCAGATGCTTTGAGCGGGAAGGTGGAGAGTATGGGTAGCTTGGCTTATATTGCAGTAGAGGAGAGACCTCTAGCCTTGGACATTCAGTCCTTGGCCAATCGCCTGGTGAGATTAGACCTTTCAGAGCCTCGTCGAGTTTTAGCACATGTGGTTGCTCAGTCTTCGTTATTGGGGGAGATTAAGGCCCGGCAGTTCTATGATCTGTGCCTAGCAGAGCTTCAGGAGACAGTGATTCAGGTAGAGCCAAGGAGGTCACTTTTGGCGAGGATGGTGTTCTGAGACTTTAGGGCCGCTTATGTGTTCCTAATGTTGATGGCCTGAGGGAGAGGATTCTAGAGGAGGCACACAGTTCTCGGTATTCTATTCACCCTGGTGCTACGAAGATGTATCGTGATTTGAAGAAGCATTACTGGTGGAGGAGAATAAAGGACATTGTGGAGTATGTGACTAGGTGTCTTAATTGCCAGCAGGTTAAGTATGAGCACTAGCGACCAGGAGGCCTACTTCAGCAGATGCCCATTCCTGAGTGGACATGGGAGCGCATCACTATTGACTTCGTGGTTGGGTTGCCTCGGACTTTGCGGAAGGTTGACGTGGTTTGGGTCATTGTGGATAGATTGATCAAATCGGCGCATTTAATTCCAGTGGCTACTACTTATACTTTTGAGAGGTTAGCCCAGATCTACATTCGGGAGATAGTCCGGTTGCATGGTGTGCCGGTGTCCATTATATCAGATCGAGGTCCTCAATTCACCTCGCACTTCTAGAGAGCATTGCATAGTGAGATGGGTACCCAGGTAGACCTTAGCACAACATTTCACCCTCAGACTGATGGTCAGTCGGAGCGTAAAGTTCAGATATTGGGGACATGCTCAGGGCAGGTGTGATTAACTTCGGAGGTTAGTGGGACCAGTTCTTGCCTTTGGCCGAGTTTGCTTACAATAATAGTTATCAGTCAAGCATTGAAATGGCACCATTTGAGGATATGTATGGTCCGCGATGTCGTTCTCCTATCGGGTGGTTTGAGCCTGGCGAGGCTAAGTTATATGGCACCGACCTGGTGAGGGATGCTTTGGAGAAAGTGAAGTTGGTTCAGGAGAGGCTCCGCACAGCACAGTCCAGACAGAAGAGTTACATGGATCAGAGGGCGTGTGATGTATCATTTATGGAGGGAGATAAGGTCTTGTTTAAAGTCTCGCCTATGAAAGGTATTATAAGGTTTGGGAAGAAGGGTAAGCTAAGCCCGAAATTTATAGGTCCCTTCGAGGTGTTGAGGAGAGTTGGGGAGGTTGCTTATGAGCTGGCCTTACCTCCCAGTTTATCAGTAGTTCCCCCAGTTTTTCATGTATCCATTCTCCGGAGGTACCACGCTGACTTCTCTCACGTAGTTGATTTCAGCACTATTCGGTTGGATGAGAGGTTGGGCTACGACGAGGATCCAGTTGCTATTATTGATAGGCAGGACCGCCAGTTGAGGTCCAAGAGAGTTTCTGCCGTAAAGGTCCAGTGGAAGGGCCAACCAGTTGAGGAGGCGACCTGGGAGTCCGAGGAGGACATGCGGAGCAGATATCCACACTTATTCAGCACTTCAGGTATGATTCTACACCCGTTCGAGGACGAACGTTTGTTTAATAGGTGGAGAATGTAATGACCCGACCAGTATTTTGCGTTATCAGACCCCGTTCCCCTACATAAAACTTTCCATAGCGGCTTATTATGATTTATGACTTGTGGGGACTGGTGGTCTGGGATTCGGAGGTGTTTAGAGTGCTATAGGAACATTTGGTTCCTTAAGGTTGGCCTTTACGGCCAAGTTTGACTTCGGTCAATATTTTTAGTAAACTACCTCCGTATCGAGTTTCGTCGATTCTGGTAGCTTCGTTGATTATTTCGGACCTGGACGTATGTTCGGAATGGGTTTCTGATGACCCGGGAGCGTTTCAGCGCCCAATATTGAAATAAGAGTTCCTTAAGTTCCTATTATGGTTTGGGATGTGTTTTTGCGATATCGAGGTCCGAACGAAATTCCGAGACCGGGAATAGTTCTGTTGTGTCATTTATGACTTCCCTGCAAAATTTGGTGTCATTCCGAGTTGTATAGGTCGGTTCGGCGCGTTGTTAGCTAAGTCAAGAAAACTTAAAGTTCCTAAGTTTGGTTCTAGGGGTTTTGAGGTGTGATTTTGAGTTTTAACGTTGTTTTGGGTGTTTCGAAGGCTCGAGCGAGTCCGTATTATGATTTGGGACTTGATGGTATATTTGGATGGGGTTTCGGGTGGGCCCAGGTGCCTCCCGGACACCACACGAGGCCAAAACCTAGCTGGAATAGCTGCTGGTGCACCTATTCTGGTGTGACCACAGGTGAGGTTTCCTAGTCGCAGGTGCGGGACCGCTCCTGCGGTCCCAGCCTCGCAGGTGCGACCCCCAGTGGGCAGGCCAATTCTCGTAGGTGCGGAAAAGTTCCGTAGGATCTGAGCCGGAGGTGCGGTCTCCACTCCGCAGGTGCGGGCCCAAGACTCCTCGTCCATTTTCGCAGGTGCGAGCCTTTGCTCGCACGTGCGGTCCTCGAGCCGCAGGTGTGGAAACACTGTTCAGACAGTGTGTTTTTATACACGGGATTCAAGTCATTTTCCTTATCTTCTTCTTCTTCTTCCTTGGGCCGATTTCCACATTTAGAGGGGCAAATGACGTGGTTATTGAAGGCAAGTAAATTCTACTCTAGTATTAGCTTCATGCATGGATTACTAGCTTAATTAACTACATAAATTCGTGAAAAATCAAGAATGGGGTAGTAACCTAGGGCTTTCGATAATTTGAGAATTTACCCGTGAATTAGCTATGAAATCAAGTAGAAATCATGTATTAATGATCCTTAGGCTATGGGTGAGTGTTTCCTTCGAGAATTATTGGAATCCGAGCATGCGGGCCCGAGATCGGATTTTAGAATTTCTTCAAGAATGGTGAATTTACTAAATGAGTAGGAGAATTTCCATACTTTGAGCATAATTAATTAATTTTTATAACTTTTGGCTAGTTTTGAGTCCTCGGGTGTAGAGTTCGGAGTTTCGGGCGCGTTCTTGGTCCGGGGAGTGAATTCGACACGAGGTGAGTCTCTTTTCTAACCTTGTAAGAGGGAATTGTCCCCATAGGTGATTATAAATGGTGGTTTTGTCCTTATTTGTGAGGGTTGCGTACGCACGAAGTGACGAGAGTCCGTGCGCAGCTACTATTATGCCTTGTCGGCTAGGTTAGGACTCACAAACATGCTCTATGTGTTATATCTGTGATCTTGTCTATGGATTAAGTAGCCTAATGTCCTCGAATCTCACATGTGAAGGCCTAAGGGGTTATGCTTGAAGTTGATATCTCTAAAATTCTCACATTGTTAGTAGGTTCCTTGCTAAATTATCTGGAAATCTCCTGCTAATCATGAATTTATATGGGAACTCGAGTCACATGGATGATTCGCGAGCGAGGTAGCCCTAATATTATATTAACCCGAGTCGCAGGTATGATTCGCGAGCGGGGATGGTCTTGGATTATATTAATCGTGTCGTATGTTCGTTTCGCAAGCGGGGCAGATAGATGCATCTATGGTTCGGGTTGTTCGGCCCTCGGCAGTGCACATTTTCTTTTCACGTCGTAATGACCGTACGTTCATAGCCTGTTATATGCTTTGGTTATTTGTGAGAAGCCCTGTAGTTGTAACTGTTGATTTCATGAAAAGAAAGAAGGTTAAATAGCAAGGATTCCATGGAAAAAGGATGGCGCGAGGGTACTAGTGATTGTTATTTGATGCTCATTTCCTTATTACTGTTCATTACTGCTACTACTGGTTAGCCTGTACTTATTCCACATTGTCTGACGCTAGTAAGTATCACGTCGACCTCTCGTCACTACTTATTCGAGGTTAGGCGGGATAATCACTGGGTACATATCTATTTATGTACTCATACTACGCTTCTGTACTTAATTGTACAGGTTCTGAGGTTGGTGCATCTGGTTATCTGACCGGATCTTGACGTATATTCTGGACCTGACTCCACGGTGAGCTGCCTTCCTTGGAAATTCTCAGTAGTACTATGGAGTTATCTTTTGTTTATTTTTGTTTACTTCTTTCAGACAGCAGTACAATTTGAATCATCTTTTGTATATTCTTCTCATTCGGCTGTTGACTTGTGACACTAGTTCCTGGCACTCACATAGTAGACTCTATCTTTTGGGACTGTATATATTGGTTCATGATCATTGTGGTTGTATTTACTTAAGTTGGTTAATGTATCTGCTTTTACTTAAATGATCTAAGCTTAAAATTTTGGTAATTGTGGGGTTGGTATGTCAAATAAGGATAATCTCACTAGTAAACAAATGTTGGCTTGCCTGACTCCGGTGTTGGGCACCATCATGACCTGTGTTGGATTTTGGGTCGTGACATCGTGATGGAACCTAGTCTTAGGGACTGGGTAAGCCTAACATTTCCACTGAACAACAACAATAATAACGGAATTTTAAAATTTTCGAAATAGAATTCTTGACAGAGTTTACAATTTTCCAAAACCCGGTAAATACAAGTCATAAGCTCTAAGAAACCTTTCTATCAAATCTAAGTACAATTGTCTAGGAATAAGTAAGTACAGTTTAATAGAAATAAAACAGGAAGGTGACTCTGAAGCATGCGAACGCAGCAGCAGGTTACCTTGAGTCTCCTCAGCAACGATCCACGCAGCTACCAACAACAATAACCTGAAGTTGCACACAAAATATGCAGAAGGTTGTATGAGCACACCACAGCGGTGCCCAGTAAGTATCAAGACTAACCTCGGTGAAGTAGTGACGAGGACTAGGCAAGACACCACCGGTCTAATAAGTAAAAATGCATAGATGTATAAATGACCGAACCAAAATATCTATCTAAAGATTTCTCAATGTAATTAACGGTACCAGCGAATAATACGGAAGAAAATTCAGTAATCATGATCAATGGACACCATAATAGAAAGATGCAAAGAGAATGGAAAGGATGCAATCCAAATGGCGAGAATTACAACCCAATAAAAACACAAGCAACTCAGCACTGCATCAATTTAGTCACGTCAGTCCTTAGCCAATGACTCAATAAAATTGGTCAAACCTTCGAGTGAAAACCTTTAAATCGTGAGTTCATTTTGAAAACTTTAAAGATATAATCATTTTTGAATAAAGAGATTTCTTCTTTGAAACATACTTTCTCTGAATGTATACTTATATATTTTTATAAAGAGAAATCTTTATAACATAGTCTCTTCAAATACGTGGTGTTCAAATATACTTTCCCAGATATTGCTCTTTCAAGTATCATCAAGATACGTGATGTTCAAAATATATTTTCCCAAGTACTGCTCTTTCAAATATCATCAAAATACGTGATGTTCAAAATATATTTTCCCAAGTACTGCTATTTCAAATAACATTATTCTGCAAGACAAATGCTTTGAGAATATACTTTCGAAAAAGAAGTCATTTAGACATAACTTTTCCTGGAGATAATTGCTTTTCAGCTATACTTTTCAATATATATATTTATATATTTCGATCCAAATCTCCTCAATCATAAAACTATCGGATACTCAGTCCGCCACTCAGAATTTGTAATGCAGTACAGGGGGAAAGCTCCCGGATCTCTATCCGTAGTCCCAGTTTAACTATGCGATGCAGTAAAGGGGGAATCTCCCGGATCTCAAATAGAGAACAGCATAATGAGGGGAAAACAAGACAAATATAGCAACGATTTTATACATTCAAGTTCGCAAACAAGAAACCAAATCATCCCGGCAAGGGAATCAGCTACAACCAATCTCACTTGGACAATTAGCTCCACCGAATAAACTCAGTTTGAACAATGCTCAGTAAATAGGCAGCATCAAAGAATACCATCAACATGGGCGGTCATCAATTAAACCTAAGTAGTAATTAAGAGGAAAAATCATTTAAATCACAATGTACGACTCACGGGCATGCTTGACCAACGTATGGATATCCCAATTTCTTGTTAGACATTTATAGAGCGAGATTATACTAGTTCTAGTCACATAGGTAGTGTATGAAGGAAGAGATAGCATAGCGGTAGGAAAAACAAAGTCTTCATTTAAGTCAATTAAGATCATATAAGAAACAAGGAATGCTAGGCAAGTACTTCTAATTTGAACAGGAAGAGATGAGACTAGAAATCAGGAATTCAGACATAACAAGTTCAATTCGTATACGAAGAACATAAGGAACCAAAGTCCCTAAAGGGAAATCTATTTTCAAATAATTTTGAGTACACACTCGTCACCTCGCGTATGCGGACTGCAATCAACATAGAAGACTCAATCCTAAGGGGTAGTTCCCCCACACAAGGTTAGGCAAGATACTTACCTGAAAGACGACAACCCGGTACTCAAAAATAGACTTCTCAGGCGGGAAGGCCTCCGGGCGGCTCAAAATCAACTAAAACAACTTCAAAATACATATAAAACGTATAAGGAACGATTTTGTATAATAAAGTTTCAATATTTGTAAATTTATAAAAATCGACCCAAAAGGCGACCCGCAGGCCCGCACCTCGGAACCCGACAAATTTTACAAATTCCGATTACCCATTCCAATACGAGTTCACCCATACTAAATTTATCCAATTCCGATAACATTTGGTCATTCAAATCATGCATTTTTATTTTTGAAGTTTTCTTTCAAAACCCACAATCCCGTCAACCCAAAACACAAATTAAATGATAAAAACAAGAACTAATTCATGAAATATATTTAATTCTAGTGGAAGAACACTTATCCATTCGATTTTTGTGAAAATCCCTCAAGGAATCGCCCAAAACCGAGTTCTAGAAGTCAAAATATGTTTAAAATGATGAAATCCCCGATTTTTTGGAATATAATATGTCCGCCCAGTTATTTGTGCACTACGATCGCGGACACAGTGATGCAATCGCATAGGAGAAAAAATACTACTGGCCAAAAGGTGCTATGCAATCGGAGCTAAGTATGCGATCGCATATAAGGGAAAGAGCCACTGCCAAGGATTTGCACAGTGCGTTCGCGAGGACCATTGTGCGGCCGCAGAGTAGGAATTTTCTGTTGCCAAATGATGCATTATGCGATCGCGAAACATGAAATGCGATCGCATTGAAGGAAAAATTAGGCTGGTCCATTTTACACTATGCAATCGCGGATGTGTCTATGCGATCGCATAGAAGAGAACACCAGATAGCAGAAAACTCATTTTACACCAGATTTTTCCTAAGTTTTGCACTCCAAAACCTACCCGAAACTCACCCGAGCCCTCGGGACTCAAAACCAAATATGCACACGACCTCAAATACATCCTACAGACATATTCGTGTAATCAAATCACCAAATTAACATCAAAATATCAAATTAAACCTCAAAATCAATGAAATATTTCAAAACTTCATAAACTTTAAAATTTCCCATTTTTATCCGAAACACGTCAAACCAAGTATGTTTCTTACCAAATTTCACAGATAACACATTATAACTATATTGAACCTATTCCGGGCTCCGGAACCATGATACGGGCCCGATATCACAGGTTTCACCTCAAATATCATTTTCAAAAATCTTTATATTTTTCAGAAAATAATTTTCTTCAAAATTCATTTCTCGGACTTTGGACCTCGGAATTAGATTCCGGGCATACTCCCAAGTCCCATATTTTCCTACGGACCCTCTGGGGCCGTCAAATCACGGGTCCGGGTCCGTTTAGCAAAAACGTTGGCTGAAGTCAACTTTCTTCAAATTTCCGATACAAAATTATCATTTTTATCAGTTTTGTTTTTCACATAAAGGCTTCCCGGTTTCCCGGCTACACGCCCTGGCTGTGCATGCAAATCGAGGTGATATAGAAGGAGATTTTAACGACCTCAGAACACAGAATTAGCTAGAAATATACGGGATGACTTTTAGGGTCATCACAATATCTCCCTCTTAAACAAACATTCGTCCTCGAACGTGCCAAGCTTCACTTTGAACTCATCCAATCACTGATTGCGCACTTCCAACACACTCTCGCGGGCGATCCCACATCACCCCAACCTACATAAGCCTGATGACACCATCGCAACTTCAATATAGCCTTCTCATCACCATCGTTAAGCCTCGTACCTCAATTCCTCACCTTGTACTCATTTCCAAAAGACGCGATTCTAAATCCATATCCGACATTAGCCTCAACCAGCTGCATCAACTCAGGTCTACACCTGTAAGGCACGGCCACACAACATAGCACATTACACATAGTCTCAATATCACTTTTGATCACAATAACTGACCGAAATCAACTCAACATTGGCAATTAGTCCCACATATGGAAGAACTCTGTTTCCAAATACCATAATACCGATAATGATGCAATAAACACGAAGGCCTCATCATTAGACACCCGAATCACCGAGTCACAACTAATACCACCGGGCACACATCCCGCAAGCTAACCTAAGGGAGCACATAACGAAATGACTGGGTATGAAAATAGAAGCATATAAAGGTAATATCAAACAAGCCCATAGGCATAACTCTCTATCAATACTGAATTAAAAGATAAATATAACAAGGGAGAAGCAAGGCATATGGACAAATCACAAGGATCCCATTCTGATATAACTTCCACCGCAGTACCCAGCCCGGTCCAAACATATTAAATCACAAAGAATCTCGAGGGTCTCTCCCTCAACTCTATGTCACATACCGAAAATATATCATACCAATAGAATTTCTCCCTTAACTCATCTCAGTTGATAAAAATCATAATGCTAGCTGATCTCACATCTCGATGGAATATCAAATCACAACTCGCAAGCAAAAATATTTAGGAAAAATCACATAAAGCTTACTACGAAGAACAACAAGGACTCACTTCCAATTTCACCACTATCAAGAATGAAATAAACAACGGTAGACACGTCTACTACTCATAGAATCTCCCAACAGGAGCAAGCACAAAATAGAGTGCAAAACACGGAATTCACTCATAAATGAAACAACAAATAAGGGAAACTCATCCCGACCGACAAAGGTATAGTGAAATACAATGGTACCCCACTTTGGCACATCAAGACATACCTAGGTGATAATATTTGGCACAACGGCCTCTAGCCTACTATATGCAGCACATCAACGGGTAGGGCCTCCCCCTCTTAGGCGTCGTCTGACCACCTGAATACCCTGCTATACTCTCCTACCTGAATCCTGGAACAATATCTCACCCTGTGGGTAACATCTCCACACTGAAAACGATCTCTCTGCCGATGTGGCTGTGGAAAACACACAATACGGATCCTCCGAGACCCATGAGTACCTGAAAAGCTCCTCTGCGAAGCTGGTAATGCAACTGAACTAGTTGAACCAAAATTCTCTACCATGCTTGAGTCCCTCAATGAATCTATGGACTTGCCTCCTAACTGAAGAAATCAAGTGAGGTGTATATCTGGCCAACTCACCAAATCCGACGGCATACTCCAATAGTGACATAGCGCCCTGATGCAACTGCTCAAACTCCGCGCGTTGTACATCCCGAAGGAACTGAGGTGCAACTCTCTCAAAGAATCTCCGAAAGAATGAATCCATGCTAGTGAAGCTAACTCGTCCAGGTAACCCCAACTCATATGCCGCCACCACTGATCAATCCACTACTCTGAATCTGAGACATTACAAAAGCAATCCCGCTCGTCTCCACAACACCCGAAATGTGAAGAATATAGTGACACTGCTCCGGAAGACCCTAGGCATTACCCGCCGCCAATCCACTGAAAGATAGAAGGGTGGTACTTCCAGTACCTCTAAATCCCAAGGTGCTCTACCTCCGATGTTGATGTCCTAACCACGGGCTGAACCGAAACCACATGTCGTGCTGCCATGGAAACTCGAACTTGACCAATATGATCTCGCTGCTCTAGAGTGTAGACAGTGGGAGTTTGAACTCCTCCCCTGATCTGTGAAGCAACTGGTGCACTAGAATAAACCTTGCCTGAGTCGATGTACCAATTGTACTCAAAATTGCGCTCCTGTCTTCTGAAGTCCGGGGTGGCAACAGGAGTCCCCAATACTTGTCCCCCAACTAGAACTACTGGTGACTCCTCAACGGCTTCTCTGGTAGGCATCTTAACTGTGGCACGTGCTCCTCGTTGGCCGCTGTCTCTGACCCTTGCGACATTTTCTTCGGGGTAACATCATTCGGAACCATCGCTCGTGTCCTCACCATTGGTGAGAGAATGAAACGATAATTTCAAACTTCAAGATCAATGAACTCGCACGATAGGAATGAAAGAAGTGAAATTGTCCCGATAGTCCCGTAGCCTCTAGAAGATAGGTACAGACGTCTCCGTACAGATCCGCAAGACTCTACCAAACCCGCTTATGACTCGTAGCACCTATGCACCTAGAGCTCTGATACCAACTTGTCACGACCCAAATTTCCCTTCGTTGGGTATCATGATGGCACCTAGTCTTAGGGACTAGGTAAGCCTAACATTTCCACTGAACAACAACAATAATAACGGAATTTTAAAAATTTCGAAATAGAATTCTTGACAGAGTTCACAATTTCCCAAAACCCGGTAAATACAACTCATAAGCTCTACGAAATCTTTCTATAAAATCTAAGTACAACTGTCTAGGAATAAGTAAGTACAGTTTAATAGAAATAAAACAGGAAGGTAACTCCGAAGCCTGCGAACGCAGCAGCAGGTTACCTTGAGTCTCCTCAGCAACGATATGCGCAGCTACCAACAACAATAACCTGAAGCTGCACACAAAATATGCAGAAGTGTAGTATGAGCACACCACAGCGGTGCCCAGTAAGTATCAAGACTAACCTCGGTGAAGTAGTGACGAGGACTAGTCAAGACACCACCGGTCTAATAAGTAAAAAGTCATAGATGTATAAAGGACCGAACCAAAATATCTATCTAAAGATTTCTCAATGTAATTAACGATACGATCGAATAATACGGAAGAAAATTCAATAATCACGATCAACGGAAAGCATAATAGAAATACGCAAAGAGAATGGAAAGGATGCAATCCAAATGGCGGGAATTACAACCTAATAAAAACACAAGCAACTCAGCACTGCATCAATTTATTCACGTCAGGCCTTAGCCAATGACTCAATAAAACTGGTCAAACCTTCGAGTTAAAATCTTTAAATCGTGAGTTCATTTTGAAAACTTTAAAGATATAATCTTTTCGGAATAGAGAAATTTCTTATTTGAAACATACTTTTTCTGAATGTATATTTATATATTTTTATAAAGAGAAATCCTTATAACATAGTCTCTTCAAATACGTGGTGTTCAAATATACTTTCCCAAATACTGCTATTTCAAGTATCATCAAAATACGTGATGTTCAAAATATATTTTCCCAAGTACTCCTCTTTCAAATATCATCAAAATACGTGATGTTCAAAATATATTTTCCCAAGTACTGCTCTTTCAAATATCATCATTCTGCAAGACAAATGCTTTTCAAATATATTTTCGAAAAAGAAGTCCTTTAGATATAACTTTTCTTGGAGATAATTTCTTTTCAGCTATACTTTTCAATATATATTTTTTTATATTTCGATCCAAATCTCCTCAATCATAAAACTATCGGAAACTCAGTCCGCCACTGAGAATTTGTCATGCAATGCAGTACAGGGGAAAAGCTCCCAGATCTCTGTCTGTAGTCCCAATTTAAATATGCGATGCATTACAGGGGGAAAGCTCCCGAATCTCTGTCCATAGTCCCAATTTAAATATGTGATGCAGTACAGGGGGAAAGCTCCCGGATCTCTCTCTGTAGTTCCAATTTAAATATGTGATGCAGTACAGGGGGAAAGCTCCCGGATCTCTCTCTGTAGTTCCAATTTAAATATGTGATGCAGTATAGGGGGGAAGCTCTCGGATCTTTGTCCGTAGTCCCAATTTAAATATGCAATGCAGCCACTGAGGAAAACAACAAGAATGCAACATAAACAACATATATTGCCACAACCCGCGCAAAAACAAACAAGGCCGAATACAAAATGCGATGAGCAAATCAATACAATCACAAAAGTGGTAACAACTCGCTAATAAGAAGTAGCCACTGAGAGGAATGTCAAGCACAAAGAGAGAACATCATAACGAGGGAAAGACAAGACAAATATAGCAACGATTCTATACATTCCAGTTCGCAACCAAGAAACCAAATCATCCCGGCAAGGGAATCAACTATAACCAATCTCACTTAGACAATTAGTTCCACCGAATAAACTCAGTTTGAACAATGCTCAGTAAATAGGAAGCATCAAAGAATAAAATCAACATGGGCGGTCATCAATTAAACCTAAGTAGTACTTTAGAGGAAAAATCATTTAAATCACAATGTACGACTCACGGGCACGCTTGACAAACGTATAGATATTCCAATTTCTTGTTAGACATTTATAGAGCGAGATTATACTAGTTCTAGTCACATAGGCTGTGTATGAAGGAACACATAGCATAACGGTAGGAAAAACAAAGTCTTCATTTAAGTCAATTAAGATCATATAAGAAAGAAGGAATGCTAGGCAAGTACTTCTAATTTGAACAAGAAGAGATGAGACTAGAAATCAGGAATTCAGACATAACAAGTTTAATTCGTATACGGGGAACATAAGGACCCAAAATCCCTAAAGGTCAATCTATTTGCAAATAAGTTCGAGTACACAGTCGTCACCTCGCGTATGCGGAGTACAATCAACATAGAAGACTCAATCTTAAGGGGTAGTTCCCCCACACAAGGCTAGGCAAGATACTTACCTCTAAGACGACAACCCGCTACTCAAAAATAGACTTCTCAGGCGGGAAGGCCTCCGGGCGGCTCAAAATCAACTAAAACAACTTCAAAATACATATAAAACATATAAGGAACGATTCCGAATAATAAAGTTTCAATCTTTGCAAATTTATAAAAATCGACCAAAAAGTCGACCCCCAGGCCCGCACCTCGGAACCCGACAAATTTTACAAATTCCATTTACCCATTCCAATACGAGTTCACCCATACTAAATTTATCCAATTCCGATAACATTTGATCATTCAAATCATGCATTTTCTTTTTTGAAGTTTTTTTTCAAAACCCACAAACCCCTCAACCCAAAACACAAATTAAATGATAAAAACAGGAACTAATTCATGAAATATATTTAATTCTAGTGGAAGAACACTTACCCGTTCGATTTGTGTGAAAATCCCTCAAGGAATCGCCCAAACCCGAGTTCTAGAAGTCAAAATATGTTTAAAATGGTGAAACTCCCGATTTTTTGGAATATAATCGGTCTGCCAGTTATTTGTGCACATCGCGGACACAGAGATGCAATCGCATAGGAGAAAAAATACTACTGGACAAAAGGTGTTGTGCGATCGCGGAGCTAAGTATGCGATCGCATATAAGGGAAAGAGCCACTGTCAAGGATTTGCACAGTGTGTTCGCGAGGACCATTGTGCGGTCGCAGAGTAGGAATTTTCTGTTGCCAAACGATGCAATATGCGATCGCGTAACATGAAATGCGATCGCATTGAAGGAAAAAGTTTTGCACTCTGACACCTACTCGAAACTCACCCGAGCCCTCAGAACTCAAAACCAAATATGCACACAACCTCAAATATATCCTACGGACTTATTCGTGTAATCAAATCACCAAATTAACATCAAAACATCGAATTAAACCTCAAAATCAATGAAATATTTCAAAACATCATAAACTTTCAAATTTCTCATTTTTGATCTGAAACACGTCAAACCAAGTTCGTTGCTTACCAAATTTCACATTTAACACATAATAACTATATTGAACTTGTTTCGGGCTCCGGAACCATGATACGGGCCCGATATCACAGGTTTCACCTCAAATTTCATTTTCAAAAACCTTTATATTTTTCAAAAAATAATTTTTTTAAAATTCATTTCTCGGACTTGGGACCTCGGAATTCGATTCTGGGCATACGTCCAAGTCCCAATATTTCCTACGGACCCTCTGGGACCGTCAAATCACGGGTCCGGGTACGGGTCCGGGTCCGTTTACCAAAAACGTTGACTGAAGTCAACTTTATTCAAATTTCCAATACAAAATTATCATTTTTATCAGTTTTTTTAACATAAAGGCTTCCCGGCTACTCGTCTGGGCTGTGCACGCAAATCGAGGTAAGATAGAAGAATGTTTTGACGACCTCAGAACACAGAATTAGCTAGAAATATACGGGATGACCTTTTGGGTCATCATACATAATCCTTAAGGTAAAGTGGGGGATTAGAAGGCCAAGAGGACTTTCTTAAAAGGAAGAGGGGAAGAAGAAGGAACTGAAGGGACTGGAGAAGGTAAAGTGGGTGTTGAAGTCCAGGTTCTTGGTACTGAGGCCCAAACACACGACTCAGCCCAATACATCAAGACCGACCCATCTTGAAGACTTCTTTCAGTAGCATTATTTATTCTTGCAAATACAATCACTTTGTAGAGATAGCCTTCATTTTGTATTATGTATAAATAACTAGTCTCAACACTTTTTTTGGCTAGAAGACTCATTTTATCGATTTTCCTCCCAGTTGAATAAAAGTTTCAGTCTTCTCTTTCATGGGGTTTTGTTCCACACATTTTCTCCAATTTCTTTGACCTTGATTTGTAACATAGTATCATAGCCAGATTTTGTGTAGATAGAAGCTCCGACTTCAGTCCGGTGCTAAAATTCACGGTCATTTTTTGAGTTTTTCTTTTCGGCAGTGATTTCGACAGTTCCGGAAATGTTCTTCAAATTTGACGCCATTAAATGTGTTTTCTGCTTCTGATTCTTTGATTCAGTGAAGAAAGTTGGTATTACATTCAAATTCATTTGTGTTTGCTTGGTTTAATTCTGGTTTTTTGTGAAGTTCTATCTCCTCCTTCAATTCGAAACCCTAGTTTTGTTAGAACCGTATCATGGCGCCACCGGAGACTACGTCTGCTTTTACTGCTACTACTATTCCTGCTATGGCTTCCGGCTCAACCTCTGTTGAACCCTCACATCCGTTGTACCTTTATCCCACCGACAATCCTGGGATAGTTATTGTGGCTAATAGATTTAACGAGATGGGATATGGCAGCTGGAGAAGAGGAATGTTTATTGGTTTGTCCTACAAAAATAAGCTAGGGATAATCAATGGGACTATCACTAATCCTAGTTCAACTTCGCCATTGTTTGAATCTTGGTGTCGTTGGAACGATATGGTAATTGATTAGATTATGAATAGTTTGGATGTTGAGATCAGGGAGACTATTATGTATACAGAATCGGCCTCCAAGTTATGGAGGGATATAGAGAAGTGATATGGGCAGCCCGATGGCTCTAAAGTCTATCAGATACGCAAGGCTCTGTCTTCAACTTCTCAAGGAAATTCTAACATTGCTCGTTACTTTTCTAGGACTAAGAAGCTATGGGACGAATTAGCATATTCGATCACTTATCCTGATTGTGTGTGTGGATGTGAGGAGGCTTTTTAGAAAATAGAGGAGGATCAAAAACTTCATCAGCTTCTAATGGGTCTTAACGACACATATACCACGATTAGGAGAAATATTCTGGCAATCAAACCTTTGCCCGACATTGACACTGCATATTCCATGTTGTTAAATGATGAGATTCAGTGTGAGGCTCAATACGCACCTCCTTCCTTATCCTCTAAATCTGCCTCATGCTTCACTGGAGTTCAGAAGCCTTTAGTTGGTCCCTCTACTGTTAGTGTGCATAAGTCATATCCTCATAAAGTCAATTTCTACTCCAAGAGAGCTATTGTGATGTGCAAATACTGTAAAAAATCGGGACATAGTATCGAAAAATGTTACAAATTACATGGTTACCCTGGTGCTCCCCAACCTAGCAAATTCAGAAAACCTGTTGCCTATGCTCATGTTTCAGAATGTGCGGGTCATGATCTTGGACAACCAGATTCTTTTTCCTCTGATAATCGTTTTTAAATATCTGATTCCAAAAGCCATGGTTTCACAAAAGAGCAGTACGAACATTTGTTGATCTTGTTCCACCAGTCTAAGGTCTCTCCGGACACCACTATTCCTACATCTGCCAACTTTGCAGGTTTGCTTCCTTATGTTAATAACAAAACTTGTCTTGTTTTTGCCCCCAATCTTTCTAGAGTAGTTGGTAATCCTTGGATAATAGATTCAGGAGCGACTAATCATATGACTCCCCAGAAATCTCTTATAATTGATATAAAACCTCTTGTTGTTCCTTACTTAGTCATACTTCCCAATCTTTATAGAGTTAAAGTAACTTGTGCAGGTTCTCGTCGTTTGACAACTAACCTAATCTTGCAAATATTTTTCTTGTACCTTCTTTTCAGTTCAATTTGATATCATTGCATCAACTTTTTGTTGCAACTAAGTTGTTAAGCTCTTTTTCCTGCTTATGATTGTATCTTATGGGGCCTTCCACTGAAGAGGCCACTGGTTCTTGGTAAAATCTCCAATAGGTTATATTTCTTCCAGCTTGAGTCTTTCCCTTCAACATTACCTTCTATTTTTTCTCATTCAATCAGTGATGATATTTCAACCAATTCTGCTTGTTTTCCATCTAAAGTTTGTTATGATAACATTGTTAAATACCATCGAAGTCAATAAAATTGTTTCCAATTCTGTACATTCTCTTGATTCTGCTTTTGATTTTGATATGGCTTGGCATTTGAGGCTTGGTCACATGCCTTTTCATAAAATGAGGCCAATTTCTCACCTTAAGATAAACCTTCCAAGAAACAGCCTTTTATTTGTGATGTTTGTCCCATGGCTAGGCAACAAATACTTTTTTTCCTAATAGCTCTATTAAAACCAATGCTCCTTTTCAACTTATTCATGTGGATTTATGGGGTCCATACCACACTCAAACTTATAATAGTTTTAGATAATTTTTTACCATTGTGGATGATTTTTCTAGAGCCACTTTGACTCATTTACTCTCCACTAAATCAATTACTCTTTTGAAATCCTTCATTTTTTTGGTTCAGAACCAATTTCACTCCTCCATTCAAACACTTAGATCTGATAATGCTTTTGAACTAGGTTCAACTACTGAAGCTTTTTCATTTTTTTCAGCACAAGGCATTCTCCACCAGCCTTCTTATCCACATACTCTCAGCAGAATGGGGTTGTGGAGAGGAAACATAAACACTTGCTAGAAACTACTAGATCTCTTCTTTTTCAGTTTAAATTACCACTCAAATACTAGGGGGGATGCATACTTACTGCCACTTACATGATTAATAGGTTTCCTTCCCCCTTGTTACAACATAAAACTCCTTTTGAACTACTGTATGGATCCCCACCTACATATTCTCATCTAAAAGTCTTTGGTTGTTTATGTTTTGCTATTGTTCCCAAACTTTATAGGGACAAATTCAAGTCCAAAACTATTTCATGTGTGTTTCTTGGATATAGCTTGACAAAGAAGGCTTATAAATTGTTGAATTTGGTTAAACATAATATTTTCTTTTCCTGAGATGTCATTTTTCATGAATCTATATTTCCTTCTTCTTCTTCTTCTTCTTCTTATTCTTCTTCTTCTTCTTCTCCTCCTCCTCCTCCTCATCCTCCTTCTTATGCGTTTCCCTCATCTTCTTTGTTTTCTCCTACTCCTACATCTGTTGATCCACATGTTTCCTCTCATGTTTCTTCTTCCTATGCCTCTGTCTACTTACCCCACCTTCTCCAGTCCCTTCAGTTCCTTCTTCTCCCCATCTTCCTTTGAGAAAGTCCTCTGGGACTTCTAATCCCCCACTTTACCTTAAGGATTATGTTTTCTCTAATGTCTCTTCTAAGGATTGCTAGTCTTTATCTGAAAGTTGCTTTCTTGAACCTTAATTTTACCATCAAACAGTGTCCAATACTGCTTGGCAGGATGCCATAGTGAAAGAATATCAAGCCTTAGAGGCCAATAACACCTAGACCAATGTTCCTTTACCTCCTGGTAAGAAGGAAATTTCTTCCAAATAGGTCTACAAAATTAAACAAAAGGCAAATGGGAGTGTGGAAAGATACAAAGCTAGGCTGGGTAAGGGGGGACACTCAATAAGAGGGGGTGGATTTCACTGAAATAGTTTCTCCTATTGTTAAACTTACCGCCATTAAACGTCTGTTGAGTGTTGTTGTTAAGAAAAATTGGCCTATTTACCAACTAGATGTCAATAATGCATTTTTGCAAGGTAATTTATATGAGGAGGTGTATATGAATGTTCCTCTTGGTTTTCAAGTTCTTTCTAGTGACTCTTCTGTGCCTTCAGTTTGCAAGCTCAATAAATCCCTTTATGGACTTAGACAAGCATCAAGGAAATAGTACGTTAAGCTCTCTACTACTCTCCAATCTAAGGGTTATACTCCAAGTAAAAATGATTTTTCCATGTTCACTAAGTTGTTTGTTACTTCTATTACTATTGTATCCATTTATGTGGATGACGTTCTTCCAAGTGGTGATGATTTGAGTGAAATCACTGCTTTGAAGTCGTTTTTGGATGCTCAGTTCCGAATTAAGGATTTGGGTGAAACACATTATTTTTTGGGTCTTCAAATCATTAAACAACCTCAAGGTCTGCTTGTAACCCAACAAAATTTTCTATTAGACTTACTTTCATAATTCGATTGTCTACATGTTAGTACTGTCAGTTCTCCTTTATATGTTCTCTCGAAGTTGTCTGTTGATTCTAGTGAGCTTCTTCCTGATCCTTCTGTGTATAGGAGGTTAATTGGTAAGCTTAATTTGCTCCAACACACAAGGCATGATATCGCTTTTAGTGTTCAACATCTCAATCAATTCATGTCACAACCAAGGGTTCCTCATTTTGATGTTGCACTGCATGTGTTGAGATACTTGGTGGGCACTTCTCATTTGGGTTTGCTCTTTAACAATTCCTCTACTTTTGATTTGGTTGGGTTTTGTGATTCCGATTGGGCAAGTTGTTCCACATCCCGGAGGTCTGTAAGTAGATATCTACTGTTATTAGGGGGTTGTCCTATCTCTTCGAAGTCCAAGAAACAGGCTACTATTGCTCTTTCTTCAGCTGAGGCTGAGTATAGGGCCTTGCATCAGGTTGTTGCTGAAATTGTTTGGGTGGTTCGGCTTCTCAGTGAGTTTAGGATATCTTCCTTGTCCCCTGGTTCAGTATTTTGTTATAATCACTCTGCCATCCACATAACTGAAAATCTGGTATTTTATGAGCGCACCAAACATATCGAGATCGATTGCCATTTTAAGCAGCTTGCTTCTGGATTTATTGCATTGCATGATATTTCTTCTGCTGCTGAATTAATAGATGTTTTCACAAAGATTTTGTCAGGTGTTTCACATACTGTTTTTCTTTCCAAGCTCGAACTGGTGGCCTATTCCAGCTTGTGGGGGGACGGGGGTGTTGAAGCCCAGGTTCTTGGTCCAGAGGCCCAAACACATAACTCAGCCCAACACATCAAGACTAACCCACCTTGAAGACTTCTTTCAGTAGTATTATTTATTCTTCCAAATATAGTCACTTTGTACAGATATCCTTCATTTTGTAGTATGTATAAACACCTAGTTTCAACACTTTATTTGGCTAGAAGACTAATTTTATTGATTTTCCTCCCAGTTAAATAAAAGTTTCCGTCTTCTTTTTCATGGGATTTCATTCCACACATTTTCTCAAATTGCTTTGACTTTGATAATTCAACAAATTATAAGACTTCTTTGTCATGCTATATCAAAGAATCACACATGAAATAGTTGTGGACTTGAATTTGTCCCTATAAGGTTTGGGCACAGTAGCAAACATAAACAACCAAAGACCTTTAGATGAGAATATGTAGGTGAGGATCCATAAAGTAGTTCAAAAGGAGTTTTATGTTGCAACAAGGGGGAAATAAACCTATTAATTAGGTAAGTGACGGTAAGTATGCATTTCCCCCAGTATTTGAGTGGTAATTTAGACTGAAAAAAGAAGAGATCTAGCAGTTTCTAGCAAGTGTTAATGTTTCCTCTCCACAACCTCATTCTACTGAGGAGTATGTGGACAAAAAGTCTGGTGGAGAATGCCTTGTGCTGAAAAAATGAAACAGCTTCAGTACTTGAACCTAGTTCAAACGCATTATCAAATCTAAGTGTTTGAATGGAGGAGTGAAATTGGTTCTTAACCAAAAAAAATTTGATTGCCAGAATATTTCTCCTAATCATGGTATATGTGTCGTCAAAACCCATTAGAAACTGATGAAGTTTTTGATCCTCCTCTATTTTCTAGAAAGCCTCCTTGCATCCACACATACAATCAAGATAAGTGATCGAATATGCTAATTCGTCCCATAGCTTCTTAATCCTAGAAAAGTAACTAGCAATGTTAGAATTTCCTTGAGAAATTGAAGACATAGCCTTGCGTATCTGATAGACTTTAGAACCATTGGGCTGCCTATATCGCTTCTATATATCCATCCACTCTCTCTGATCTCAGCTTCCAAACTATTCAAAATCCAATCAATTACCATATCGTTACAACGACACCAAGCTTCAGACAATGGCAAAGTTGAACTAGGCTTAGTGATAGTCCCATTGATTATCCCTAACTTATTTTTGCAGGACAAACCAATCAACATTCCTCTTCTCCAGCTGACATATCCCATCTCGTTAAATCTATTAGCCACAATAACTATCCCAGGATTGTCGGTGGGATAAAGGTACAACGGATGTGAGGATTCAATAGAGGTCGAGTCGGAAGCCAAAGCAGGAATAGAAGTAGCAGTAGAAGCAGACGTAGTCTACGGTGGTTCCATGATACGGTTCTAAAAAACCAGGGTTTCGAATTGAAGTAGGAGATAGAACACCACAAAAAACCAGAATCAAACCAAGCAAAAACAAATGAATTTGAATGTAATACCAACTTTCTTCACTGAATCAAAGAATCAGAAGCAGAAAACACATTGAATGGCGTCAATTTTGCAGAACATAGCCGGAACTTTCGAAATCACCACCGAAAAGAAAAACTCAAAAAATGACCGTGAATGTTAGCACCGGACTGAAGTCGGAGCTTCTATCTAACCAAAATCGGACTATGATACTATGTTACAAATCAAGGTCAAAGCAATTTGAGAAAATGTCTGGAACAAAACCCCATGAAAGAGAAGACTGAAACTTTTATTAAACAGGGAGGAAAATCGATAAAATGAGTCTTCTAGACAAATAAAGTGTGGAGACTAGCTATTTATACATAATACAAAATGAAGTCTATCTCTACAAAGTGACTATATTTTCAAGAATAAATAATGCTACTGAAAGAAGTCTTCAAGGTCAGTCAGTCTTGATGTATTGGGTTGAATCGTGTGTTTGGGCCTCTATACCAACAACCTGGGCTTCAACAAATTCTGAGGATGGAAAAATGAGTAGGAGTCGATTTTATTGATGAGGGCAAGAGAACTTTAACGGTCTTTAGCAGTATACTCAGCTTGACATCATCTGACATTACCTATCAGAGAGCTTGTCTGTTGTTTTTAGTCTTTTTGAATTCTGATTTCTTTTTCCATAGCCTTCAATTTGTTCTTAGTTGCAGCTATTTTGGCAGTATTGCTCATTTGCGCCGAAGAGCCAGCAACAAAGTTGGATTTACTCGTTTCACCACCAGTTCCAAAAGAACTTTCATCCCGTTCCATCATATATTTCTCGCTAGCAAGCCTAATAACCAAAGGTCGTCTACGGACTAATCTTCCATGCATCTTCTCCTTGGCCAGTACAGTTTCTTGCATACTCACTTTAAACATAGAAATCAGAACCTACTCTCATTGATGAGCAACTGAGATTCTAAAAAAATTTCTTTAGTACTAAATTGGACAAAAGCATAACCACGTGGCTCCCCACGCTTAGGAACACGAGTGTGCCACGGGAAGTCTTCAGCTACAATCTTCCCATAGGGGGAAACATCTTAATAATAGCAGCCTTGGTGTAAAGAAACAATTAATTAATCAGGTGAAGCAAGTTCTCGGCAATATATATTACCAACGGTACAATTTAACCAGAGAATTCAAATGCAAAGATCTATCCTTACTCAGATATTCTAAGATCAAGATTTCAGACATAAAGTCTGCTTTCAGACTTATCATCCAAAGATTTAATAGGATCCTGCAATAACATTAAAAACACCCAATGAGCAGTTTCCAGAATTACTGTTACAAAAGAAATGTTCTAGAGTAATTTATATGACTAAAGGCCTGTAGTTATACTTTTTTTTCTGGAAATCTTTAGGCGGTGAATATTCTGTAGAACTTCTGAAAGCAGATGCTCTTTCAAAACAATGTCAACATAAGCCAAATGTTTCTGAAACTGAAACAAAATGGGCCACATTAGACCTCTCTGCCCAATCAGAAGTCATTGTGAAATTATGATGTATATTCCTTTAACCCCTAATTCAAAGAATGTTTTTTGCTGTTGTTGTTGCTTTCCTTGTGGTGGTTTTTTTGGGGGGGTGGGGAGGAGACTGAGAAAATGGTTATATTTTAGACTGTACCATGCAGGGCAATATGACCAGGTAAACTATCACGACCCGGAATTTCCACTGTCGGGATTGTGATGGCGCCTAACATTTCACTTGCTAGGCAAGCCAACATTAGAGAATCATTAGCCAATTCTTTTACATTTCAGAAATTAATAACAAATAAGCTATAACGAATTGAAATGAGTGCCGAAATAAACAGTCTCAATATATATACTACTACCCATAATCTGGAGTCAGAATTCACGAACTTCTAAGATTTTACTACAAGTAAATGTCTGAAAGAAATACAACTGTTTTCAAAATGAAAGAAACAGTAAAGGGGAATGTATAGAAAGGGACACTAGGTCTACCTTGGGTATCCTATCAAGTGAATCCCGCAGCTAACCTCACGATCAGCTCGAACCAGCACCAAAATCTGCACAGGAAGTGCAAAGTGCAGTATCAATACAACCGACCCCATGTACTGGAAAGTGTCGATCCTAACCTCGACGAAGTAATGACGAGGCTACGGAAGGTCACTCACAATATAGCATGTATGAAGTATATATGATAAAAGCATAAAAAAGGAAGACAGAAAGAAATAAATAGCGACTTGCAAGAAATGACTACAACTCCCGGAAATAAGTCAACAGCGTTCAGAAATTTCTAATCCTTAAGTGCGATAAAGAATATCGTAAAGCAAACACAGTTCAAGGAAAGCATAAGCACATTAGTTGTTACGGCGCGCAACTCGATCCCACCGTACATCTCATATTCCTCCCTTATTTGCTCATAACACTATAAACAACAGCAAATATAAATAAGATTGTTGCGGTGTGGAATCTGATCCCACCATATCACAATAACACAATCACAGTTCACCCTTATTCCACCAAACAATCCACCCTTATTAAACCGGCTGCATCATGCAACCCGTTCCCACCGTAAAGTATCAATTCACCCTTATTCCACCTCAACATATCACCCTTATTTCACCTGTTGCGGCGTGCAACCCGACCCCGTCGCATCAATATAACTTGCTCAATATGTACCGAAATTTCACAATTTATATCACAGAAACCCTTCATAATACTTAAACTCCCGAAAAAAAATAGGAAACTTGTACGCCATGAAATTTCACATAAGTACTACTACACAGCGAGACCAACTAAGAATATACAACAAAAGTGTACCGATAAACCAGCTTAAGCAATTAATAGGAGATAATGAGACTATATAAGAACTAATATCATTAACAGGGGAAAATAATGTCTAACAAGTAGAAATTAGGCATGAGAATACAATTAGAGCATGTAGCAATTAAGACAGGGAAAGTGATAATATGAGGAAAACGGGAAAACAGGGAAAAACATATAAATTGGCAGCACATAAGTACTCGTCACCTCACATATACGTCGCACACATGAATTTCATATAGCAATTAGGTTGAGGGTTCCGAATTCCTTCAAATCAAGGTTAGGCACAAAACTTACCTCGCTCCCAAAGGTCACTTAATGCTAAATAACAGGTTTTCCTCTAGAATTCGCCTCCAAACCACTCGTATCAATCCACAATTGACTCAATAATATCAGTTATTGCTAAAGGAATCAATTACAATGCATAAATTTAGATTCCCCAAACTTTTCCCCAAAAAATCAAAAATCGACCCCAGGCCCACTTTGTCAAAACCCGAGGTTTGGACCAAAACCCATTCTCCCCCGATCCCGATTATGTAATTTGTTTCGAAATCCAACCTCAATTTGAGGCCTAAATTCCAATTATGCAAAAATCTCGAATTCTACCCAAACCCCCAATTTCCACCATGAATATCCTAGATTCTAGGTTGAAAACTCATGAAATATAATGGGTAATTGAAAGAAAGTGGATTAGAGTCACTTACCAACAAATTGGGAAAGAAGAAGTCGTGGAAAATCGCCTCTAAGGTTTTAAGTTTTGAAAATTTTGGGAAATGAACCACAATTCCCGTCTAAGTCCTATTTCATCAGCTGCAGATGTCGCATTTGCGACCTGGGCTTTGCAAATTCGAAGCCAGCAAAGGCGAGAAAAGCTTCGCAAATGCGAAACTCCCACATTTCTCCTGCCTTCGCAAATGCGAACAAAATATTCGCAAATGCGGAATCTGGGGATCGCAAATGCGGCCCATGTCTTTGCAAATGCGAAAAATCCCCCATCCTAGCTCCTATCGCAAATGCGAAACTATGTTCGCAAATGCGGACACTGGCCTTCCGCAAATGTGACCTTATTGTCGCAAATGCGAACCTAGGCTGACCCATGCATACTTCGCAAATACGAATATATGGCTCGCAAATGCAAACCTAACAGAAAATGGGGATGTTCGCAAATGCGAACTCTGATCTCGCAAATGCAAGATCGGAGTCCAGTTCCCATAAAATGTAGACACCAGCAAGTATTCTAAGTCTAATTCACACCGTAGCCTATCTGAAACTCACCCGAGCCCTGAAGCACTGGGGTGGTAATGAATCCCTCTAGGACCTAAGTTGGCCCAGCAGGAACAGTTTGGGCTGGAACCTCCTCGTTAAACTCTACATGAGGCTCCACTTTGGGGATGCTGCTCGGGCTATGGGATGAGCCCTGCCCCTGCCTAAGCCTCTGGCACACCCTCGACCTCTGCCCCTCGAAGGAGATGCCACTGGAGGCTCTGGCTGCTGCTCAGCTGAAGAAGCGGTATGTGTTCTTGCCATCTGCGAGAGAATAAGAGTAGAAGAGTTCAATCAGTATTGAGAAAACAAAATCGCACGATAGAGAAGAATATAAGGGAAATTTTTTCCTAAACTTCATAGCCTCTTGGAGATAAGTACAGATGTCTCCGTACCGATCCCCCAGACTCTACTAATCTTGCTCGTGAATTGGGAGACCTAGGTAACCTAGTGCTCTCATACCAACTTGTCACGACCCAAAATTCCTACCGTCGGGACTATGATGGCGCCTAACATTTCACTTGCTAGGCAAGCCAACGTTAGAGAATCATTAGCCAATTCTTTTACATTTCAAAAATTAACAACAAATAAGCTATAACGAATTGGAATAAGTGCGGAAATATATAACAGTCTCAATATATATACTACTGTCCAGAATCCGGAGTCAGAATTCACGAACTTCTAAGATTTTACTACAAGTAAATATCTGAAAGAAATACAACTGTCTTCAAAATGAAAGAAACAGTAAAGGGGAATGTATAGAAGGGGACGCCAGGTCTACCTTGGGTATCCTATCAAGTGAATCATGCAGCCAACCTCACGACAAGCTCGGACCAGCACCAAAATCTGCACAGAAAGTGCAGAGTGCAGTATCAGTACAACCAACCCCATGTACTGGTAAGTGCCGAGCCTAACCTCGATGAATTAGTGATGAGGCTACGGCGGTTCACTCACAATATAACATGTACGCACTAAATATGATAAAAGAATAAAAAAGGAAGACATAATAGATATAAACAGTGATGCGCAAAAAATAACTACAACTCCAGAAAATAAGTCAACAGCGTTCAAAAATTCCCAATCCTTAAGTGCAATAAAGAATATCATAAAGCTGACACAGTTCAAGGAAAGCATAAGCACATTGGTTGTTGCGGCACGCAACCTGATCCCACCGTACATCTCATATTCCACCTCAACATATCACCCTTATTCCACCTGTTGCGGCATGAAACCCAACCCTGCCGTATCAGTACAACTTACTCAGTATGTACCGAAAGTTCACAATTTATATCACAGAAACCCTTCACAATACTTAAACTCCAAACCGAAAACAAATACGAAATTTGTACACCATGAAATTTCACATAATTACTACTCCCTCCATTCCAATTTATGTGAATCTGTTTGACTGAGCACGAAGTTTAAGAAAAAGTGAAGACTTTTGGAATTTGTGGTCCTAAACAAGTCAAAAAGGGGCCCAGAGTATTTGTGTGGTTATAAAGGCTTCTCAGTAAGGGTAGAATTGTAAGTTTGAGCTAAATTGTTATCAAATTTAGAAAGGGGTCATTCTTTTTGGAACGGACCAAAAAGAAAATAGGTTCACATAAACTGGAATAGAGGGAGTACTACACAGTGAGACCAATTCAGAATATACAACAAAAGGGGATCGATAAACCAGCTTAAGCAGTTAATAGGAGATAATGATACTATAGAAGAACTAATATCATTAACAGGGGAAAACAATGTCTAACAAGTAGCAATTAGGCATGGGAATACAATGAGAGCATGTTTCAATTAAGACAGGGGAAGAGATAATATGAGAAAAATGGAAAAACAGGGAAAAACAGATAAATCAGCGGCGCATAAGTACTAGTCACCTCAGATATACGCCGCACACATGGATTTCATATAGCAATTAGGTCGAGGGTTCCTAACTCCCTCAAATCAAGGTTAGACACAACACTTACCTCGCTCCCCAAGGTCACTCAATGCTCAATCACAGCTTTTCCTCTAGAATTTGCCTCCAAACCACTCGTATATATCCACAATTGACTCAATAATATGTATTATTGCTAAAGGAATATTACAATGCATAAATTTAGATTCCCCAAACTTTCCCCCAAAAATTCAAAAATCGACCTCGGCCCTGCTTGGTCAAAGCCCAAGGTCCAAACTAAAACTCATTCACCCATTCACCCATGAGCCCGATTATGTAATTTGTTTTGAAATTCGAACTCAATTCAAGGTCTAAATTCTAATTATGCAAAAATCCCTAATTCTACCCAAACCCCCAATTTCCACCATGAAAATCCTAGATTCTAGGTTGAAAACTCATGAAATGTAATGGGTAATTGAAAGAAAGCGGGTTAGAGTCACTTACCAACAAATTGGGGAAGAAGAAGTCTAGGAAAAATCGCCTCTAAGGTTTTAGGTTTTGAAAATTGGGTAAATGAACCAAAAATTCCATATAAGTCCTATTTAATCAGTTAGAGATGTCGCATTAGCGATCTGGGCTTCACAAATGGGAAGCCCGCAAATGCGAGAAAAGCTTCGCAAACGCGAAACTCCCCCATTTCTGTTGCGTTCGCAAATGAGAACAAAATGTTCGCAAATGCAAAATTTGGGGATCACAAATGCGACCCATGTCTTCGGAAATGCAAAGAATTCCCCTTCCCATCTCCCAACGCAAATGCAAAACTATGTTCGCAAATGTGGACACTGGCCTTTCGCAAATGCGAACCTAGGCTGACCCAAGCATACTTCGCAAATTAGAATATATGGCTCGCAAAAGAAAATGGGGATGTTCGCAAATGTGACCTCTGGTCTAGTTCCTAGAAAATGCATACATCAGCAAATATTCTAAGTCTAATTCACTCTGTAGCCTATCCAAAACTCACCCTAGCCCTCGGGGCTCCCAACCAAATATGCACACAAGTCCAAAAACATCATATGAACTTGCTCACTCAATCAAAACACCAAAATAACACCTATAACTAAGAACTAAACACCAAATCAAATGAAATTTACAAGAAAACTTTGAAATCTCTATTTGCACAACCGAACTTCCAAATCACGTCAAACCAACTCTGTTTTTCATCAAATTTCACAGGCAACTCATAAATATGGTATTGGACCTATATCGGGATCTGGAACCAAAATACGGACCCGTTATCCACAAAGTCAAACTTTGGTCAAACATTTAAAGTTATTTAAGCTTTCAACTTTAAAATTTTGATAAAGTCCGATATCTCGGGCTAGGGACTTCCAAATTCGATTCCCGGTATACACCCAAGTCCCAAATCACAATAGGGACACACCGAGATCGTCAAAATACAAATTTGGGTACGTTTACTAATAATGTTAACCGAACTCAACTCAATGAAGTTTTGGCAAAACCCCTTAATTTTCACAGTTTTTAACATAAAAGCTTTTTGAAAAGATGCCCGATCTACACACGCAAATCGAGGAAAGCTAAAACATGATCTTTAAGGCTTCGAATTTCAGAATTAGGTTTTAAATTATAAGATGACCTATCAGGTCATCACATTCTCCACCTCTAAAACAATTGTTCGTCCTCAAACAAACATACAAAAGTACCTGAACTGGTGAATAGGTGGGGATACCTACTCTGCATGTCCGACTCGGACTCCCAAGTAGCTGCCTCGACGGGCTGACCTCTCCATTATACTCGGACTGAAGGATAATTCTTCGACCTCAATGTACGAACCTGTCGAGATAGAATAGCCACCGGCTCCTCGTCGTAAGTCAAATCCTTGTCCAGCTGGACAGAGCTGAAATCTAACATGTGGACGGATTGCCGTGATACTTCCGGAGCTTGGAAAAATGGAATACCGAATGAACTGTTGATAACCCTGGAGGCATTGCAAGCATGTAAGCCACCTCTCCCACTCTCTAGAAAATCTCAAAAGGTCTGATATACCTAGGGCTCAGCTTTCCCTTCTTTCCAAACCTCATGACATCTGAACGGGGCACCCTTCTGGGTCAACCTGGTCAGCAGGGCTGCGATAGATGAAAACCCCTCCATAAATCGATGGTAATAGCCCGCCAAACCCAAGAAACTCCTGATCTTCGTAGATGAAGTGGGTGTAGGCCAGTTCTGGACTTCCTCAATCTTCTTAAGATCTACCTGAATTCCCTCTGCTGATACGACGTGGCCCAAGAAAGTGACTGAATCCAACAAAAACTCGCATTTCAAAAGTTTAGCATATAACTGACTGTCTCTCAGAGTCCGAAGCACAATCCTGAGATGCTGCTCATGCTCCTCGCGACTGCGGGAGTAGATCAAGATTCCATCAATAAGCACGATCACAAAGGAGTCCAAATAAGGCTTGAACACTCGGTTCATTAAATCCATGAATGTTGTTGGGGCATTTGTCAATCCAAAAGACATCACTAGAAACTCATAATGCCCATACCGAGTCCGAAAAGCTTTCTTAGGGACTTCGGATGCCCTAATCCTCAATTGATGGTAGACAAATCTCAAATCAATCTTCCAAAAAACCTTGGAACCCTAAAGCTAATCAAATAAATCATTAATACTCGGCAATGGATACTTGTTCTTGATGGTGACTTTGTTCAACTGCATATAATCTATGCACTACTCATCGATCCATCCTTCCAAGGCGAGATACTAGGTCTAATGAAGCCATTATCAATCAAATCCTGAAACTATTCCTTCAATTCCTTCAAATCTAGAGGGTCCATACGGTATGATAGAATGAAAATGGGCTGAGTGCCCGGAGCCAAATCAATATCTCTGTCAGGTGGCATCCCCAGCAGGTCTGTAGGAAACACCTCTAGAAACTCACAAACAAGTGGCATTTAATCCATGGAAGGAACCTCCGCACTAGAATCGCGAACATAAGCCAAATAATCTAGACACCCCTTCTCGACCATACGTCGAGCCTTCATATAAGAGACAACCCTGCTGGTAGAATGGCCAGGAGTCCTTTTCTACTCCAACCGAGGCAAACTCGGCAAGGCTAAGTTCACTGTATTGGCATGACAAACCAATATAGCGTGATAAGGTGACAGCCAATCCATACCTAATTTAAAATAAAAACCAACCATATCGAGGATTACAAGATCTACACTAGTCTTAAGACTCCCATTACTGACAAAAAATGAACGATAAACACGATCTACAACAATAGCATCACCCACAAGTGTGGACACATATACAGGGGCACTTAAAGAATCACGAGGCATAACTAAATATGAAGCAAAATAAGATGACACATAGGAGTAAGTAGACCTCGGATCAAATAAAACTGAAGCATCTCTACTGCAAACTGAAACAGTACCTGTAATAACAGCATCGGATGACTCAGCCTCAGGCCTAGCTAGAAAAGCATGAAATCGGGGTTGGGCCCCACCACTCTAAACCACGTCCCTGGGGCGGCCTCTAGCTGGCTGGCCTCCACCTTTAACGACCTGACCTCCACCTTTAACAGTCTGGCCCCTACCTCTAGCTGACTGAACCCTTCCTCTGGCTGGCTGAGCAGGCGGTGCAGCAATTGGTGCCAGAACCATGGCACGAGAACCCTGGTACTGTGGCGAGACGCCCAATAATCTCGGGCAGGTCCTTTTGATATGCCCATAACCACTACACTCGAAACATCCATCCTGGTACTATGGCTATGGAAACTGAGACTAACACAAACGGGTCGGATGACCACGGTAATAACTCTAAACAGGAGGTGCACTGATAGGAGTTGATGGTTCACTATAGGTTGGTTGTCCAAAATGAGGCACATAAGGACCAAGACTCCCTGAAGCATTGTGGGATGCTTGAAGCGCTGACTGAAATGGCCTGGGAGGATGGCCCCTACCAAAAGTACCCCTGCCTCCAGATGAGTCACCGTTGAACCCACTGAAATGGCGAGGTTTCTTGTCGGACCCCTGACCTCCTTGTCAAAGAACCATCTCATCTCGCCTGGCGATATTGGCAGCCGCCTGAAAAGAAATCTCACTCCCAGTCTCCTTAACCATCTGCAATTCAATAGGCTGAGCAAGTCCCTCAATAAACCTCCTCTCTCTCTCTCTCTCTCTCTCTTTCTCTCTCTCTCTCTCTCTCTCGGTAGGAACCAGAAGAAGAGCATCACAGGCCAAATCAACAAAACGGGTCTCATACTGAGCAGCAGTCATACTGTCCTGCTGGAGACGCTCAAACTGATGATGATGCTCATCTCTCAATGTGATAGGCAGAAACTTCTCTAGGAAGAGCTGAGAGAACTAGTCCCAAGTAAGAGCAGGCGACCCAGCTGGTCTAGGCAACAAATTATCTCTTCACTATTTCTTGGCGGAACCAGTCATCTAAAATGCAACAAAGTCGACCCTATTGGTCTCCAATATATCCATGTTCCGTAGCACCTCATGACAGCTGTCAAGATACTCCTTGGGATCCTCTGAAATATCACAACTAAAGTGAACTGGGAAGAGCTTGTTAAACCTGACCAATCTCCACAAAGCCTCAGAAGACATAGCTGACCCATCACCGGTATGTGCCACAACAACCGGTGGAACTACTCTGACTGGATGAGCTACTGGAGTCTGGTACTGGGGAGCCATCTGCTCTGGAGTGTGAGTAGAAAGAGTCTAGGCTCCTCCTCTAGCCTGAGAGACGGTTGCTGCCATGGGAAATGCGCCAATCTCGGCCACACTCTCCATAAGTCCCACCAAACGGACCAAGGCATCTTGAAGCACTTAGGTTGCAATGAACCCCTCCGGGACCTGAGCTGGCCCGGCAGGAACAGTATGGGTTGGAACCTCCTCGTCAAAATCTACCTGAGGCTCCACTCTAGGGATGCTGCTCGGGATCTGGGATGAGCCCTGCCCCTAACTCGGCCTCTAGCATGGCCTCGGCCTCGACCTCTGCCCCTTGTAGGAGCTGCCACTGGAGGCTCTGGCTGCTGCTCAGCTGAAAGAGTGGTACATGTTCTCTCCATCTACGAGAGAATAAGAGTAGAAGAGTTCAGTCAGTATTAAGAAAACAAAATTGCACGACAGAGAAGAATAGAAGTGAAATTTGTTCCTAAACTTCATAACCTCTGGGAGATAAGTACAAATGTCTTCGTACCGATCCCCCAGACTCTACTAATCTCGCTCGTGAATTGTGAGACCTAGGTAATCTACTGCTCCGATACCAACTTGTCACGACCCGGAATTTCTATTGTCGGGACCGTGATGGCGCCTAACATTTCACTTTCTAGACAAGACAACATTAGAGAATCATTAGCCAATTCTTATACATTTCATAAATTAACAAAAAATAAGCTATAACGACTTGAAATGAGTGCAGAATTATATAACAGCCTCAATTTATATACTACTACCCAGAATCTGGAGTCACAATTCACGAACTTCTAAGATTTTACTACAAGTAAATGTCTGAAAGTAATACAACTTTCGAAATGAAAGAAACAGTAAAGGGGAATGTATAGAAGGGGACGCCAGGTTTACCTTGGGTCTCCTATCAAGTGAATCCTGCAGCCAACCTCACGATCAGCTCGGACCAGCACCAAAATCTGCACAAGAAGTGCAGACTGCAGTATTAGTATAACTGACCCCATGTATTGGTAAGTGCCGAGCCTAACCTCGACGAAGTAGTGACGAAACCACGGCATGTCATTCACAATATAGCTTGTATGCAGTATATATGATAAAAGCAGAAAAAAGGAAGACGGAATAGAAATAAATAGGGACTTGCAAGAAATAACTACAACTCCCGAAAATAAGTCAACAACGTTCAGAAATTTCCAATCCTTAAGTGCAATAAAGAATATCGTAAAGCTATCAGCGAAATCATAAGTACATTGGTTGTTGCGTCTCGCAAACCGATCCCACTGTACATCTCAAAAAAAATTCCTCCCTTATTTACTCATAACAGTATAAACAACAGTAAATATAAATAAGAGTGTTGCGGCGTGCAAACCAATCCCACCATATCACAATAACACAATCACAGTTCACCCTAATTCCACCAAACAATCCACCCTTATTACACCTATTGCGGCGTGCAACCTGTTCCCACAGTATAGTACCAATTCACCCTTATTCCACCTCAACATATCACCCTTATTCCACCTGTTGCAGCGTGCAACCCGACCCCGCCGTATCAATATAACTTACTTAGTATGTACCAAAATTTCACAATCTATATCACAGAAACCCTTCACAATACATAAACTCCAAACCGTAAACAAATAGGAAATTTGTACACCATGAAAGTTGACATAAGTACTACTACACAGTGAGACCAATTCAGAATATACAACAAAAGGGTACCGATAAACCAGCTTAAGCAATTAATAGGAGATAATGAGACTATAGAAGAACTAAAATCATTAACAGGGGAAAACAATGTCTAACAAGTAGCAATTAGACATGAGAATACAATTAGAGCATGTAGCAATTAAGACATGGGAAGAGATAATATGAGAAAAATGGGGAAACAGGGAAAAACAGATAAATTGGAGGCCTATAAGTATTCGTCACCTCACATATACGCCGTACACATGAATTTCATATAGAAATTAGGTCGAGGGCTCCTAATTCCATCAAATCAAGGTTAGACACAACACTTACCTCGCTCCCAAAGGTCACTCAATTTTCAAATCACAACTTTTCCTCTAGAAATCGCCTCCAAAACACCTGTATCTATCCACAATTGACTCAATAATATCAATTATTGCTAAAGGAATCAATTACAATGCAAAAATTTAGATTCCCCAAACTTTCCCCCACTAAGTCAAAAATCGACCCCGGGCCCGCTTGGTCAAAACCCGAGGTCCGAACCAAAACCCATTTACCCATTCACCCCCGAGACCGACTATGTAATTTGTTTCAAAATTCGACCTCAATTCGAGGTCTAAATTCCAATTATGCAAAAATCCCTAATTCTACCCAAACCCTCAATTTCCACCATGACAATCCTAGATTCTAGGTTGAAAACTCATGAAATGTAATGGGTAATTGAAAGAAAGCGGGTTAGAGTCACTTACCAATAAATTGGGGAAGAAGAAGTCTTGGAAAAATCGCCTCTAAAGTTTTAGGTTTTGAAATTGGGGAAATGAACCAAAAATCCCATCTAACTCCTATTTCATCAGCTGTAGATGTCGCATTTGCGACTCGCAAATGTGAGAAAAGCTTCACAAATGCAAAAGTCTGATATTTCTGCTGCCTTCACAAATGTGAACAAAATGTTCGCTAGTGCGGAATCTGGGTATCGCAAATGCGACCCATGTCTTCGAAAATGCGAAGAATCCCCCTTCTCAGTTCCTATCGCAAATGCGAAACTATGTTCGCAAATGCGGACACTGGCCTTCCGCAAATGCGACCTTATTGTCGTAAATGCGAACCTAGGCCGACCCAGGCGTACTTCGCAAATGCGAATATATGGCTCGCAAACCTGACAGAAAATAGGGATGTTCGCAAATGCGAGCTCTAATCTCGCAAATGCGAGATCAGAGTCTAGTTCCCAGAAAATGCAGACACCAGCAAATATTCTATGTCTAGTTCACTCTGTAGCCTATCTGAAACTCACCCGAGCCCTCAAGGATCCCAACCAAACATGCACACAAGTCCCAAAACATCATACGAACTTGATCACTCGATCAAAATACCAAAATAACACCTAAAACTACAAATTATACACCAAATCAAATGAAATTTTCAAGAAAACTTTGAAATCTCTATTTTCAGAACCGGACGTCCGAATCACGTCAAACCAACTCCATTTTTCATCAATTTTCACATACAAGTCATAAATATGGTGTTGGACCTATACCGGGTTCCGAAATCAAAATACGGACCCGTTATCCACAAAGCCAAATTTTGGTCAAATATTTCAAGCTCATTAAGCTTTCAACTTTCAAATTTTGACAAAGTCCGATATCTCGGGGTAGGGACTTCCGAATTCGATTTCGGGTATACGCCCAAGTCTCAAATCATAGTACGGACCCACCAAGATCGTCAAATACGAATCCGGATCCGTTTACTAAAAGTGTTGACCGAAGTCAACTCAAAAATCCTTAATTTTCACAGTTTTTAACATAAAAGCTTCCCGGAAAGACGCTCGATTTGCGCATGCAAATCGAGGAAGGATAAAACATGATCTTTAAGGATTCTTATTTTAGAATTAGGTTTTAAATCATAAGATGACCTATCAGGTCAATCTGCAAGCAAAATCGAATATTTGGTGTCTAGAGTACAGCGGCCGCTTAAGACCTGCATTTAGAAAGTTAGTTTTAGTTAAGGTTGTCCAACGCCCAGGTCCCGTCCTATATCCCGCCCCGTCCTGCCCCGGGCCACTTAAATCTAAACAGGATAGGCACATGTTAAACGGTACACGGGATGGGACGGGATGCCTATTTCGTCCCATTTATCCCGTTTTTGTCCCGTTGCGTCCCATCCCGTCTGTCCCGCGTGTTTTTAATTTTTTTTACATATAGCCGTTGGGCAACGTCCTTCATTGTAAATTTAGAAGTTCCCAACATCCATAAAGGGCTATAAACGGCCATATTTGACCCCAACCCCCAAAACACCCCCAACCCCTCCCCAAACTTTTAATATAACCCCTAAGTTTATTAAGTTATACTTTGACCCTATTTTAAACGATAAATACTCCATCCTTCTTTGTTTTTCCCACAAAAATCAATCATTCTCTCTCAAATCTCTTACATTCTATCTATATTATTCTCTCAATTTTCTCGCAATCAAGTGATCAACTAAGTTTCAAGTATTTGGGAAAATCATTGGAGCAACTTTCAAGCTTCCAAATTAATTCGTCAAGTATTTGGAGCAATTTTTGGGAAATTTCTTCAAGTTTCAATATCTAATCACGATGCACTCGTTCCATCTCCTAATTTTAATATATAATTTTTGCGTATCATTTTAGTGCTTAATTTTTGTATTTACTTTACGTGTTCTATTTTCGTATTTCATTTGTGTATTTAATTTTTGTGTTAAATTTTTTATTTAATTTCGTATTTAAATTATGGCACCTAAAAATGTATTTGGCCTATTTTAAAAAAGTAGTAAAAAAAGTAGTAAAGGTGATAGTAGTAGTAATCATAATCTTAGTCTTAATCCTAATCATTCTCCTAGAATTAGAAAACATATAGATGAAATGACTCATGTTGATGAAACTTCATTTTCCCAATCCCTTGCATATTATAATATTAATTTCGGAGAATAACTAGATCATGAAACTTTACAAAAGAAAATTTGGCAATGATATTTGTATTGAGGACGAAGAAAATGAGGATGAATAATTAGATGAAACACCCACTAGTCCCGCAACACAAGCTCCAACTCAGAGTTAATCTCGGTCTAGAGCTTTACCCCATGTACCTCCTGTAAGGGACGTGAACGTGCCAAAACATCACTTGTATGGAAATTTTTTTAACATGATAAAGTCAATCAACGTGCTATATGTGAAAAATTTAAGCACTAATTTGTACACAAGACTAGTGGTGGGAAGGGGGGGTTTAGCTAGGTCCTTACTTAAGGAGAACAACTCTTTAAGGATTACTAAAATATTTTATTACAAGTATTTTATTTTAATATTTTATAGTTCTTTACTTAGTTTCCTAATTTGTTTATAATTTATTAAGTTTTAAGTTTATTAAATAAGTCAGAAAACTAGTTGTTGTAAACTTTAAAACTTAATCATTGTCAAAAAATTAGTCGTTGCCAAACTTAATGCTTAAATAATTAAATTTTAAAAAATACGAGCAACTTAAGGCCCGCGAAACCGTCATGTCTCGTCCCGTCCCATCCCGTTTGTTAGCGGGATGGAATGGGCCTACCATTTCGTTCTGTTTAACTCGATCTCGTTTAGGCCCATTCCGCTGGCATCCCGGCTAAATGTCGTCCCATTCCGTTTATTTGGTTCCATCCCGTCCAATTGGAAAGCGTTAGTTTTAGTTCAAAATATTCCAATAGGTAATATATATTTCTTTCATTTCAGCTGTAATATAAGTGAGCATAAAGTCCGTGCACTCTTTTCTTGCATTGTCACCATCGAAAGAAGGATAAATATATAATTTTATTATACAAAATACCACATGAACAAAATATTCATGTGGTAGTGCGTGTGTCACACTCCCATATATTGCCAATGTCTAGGAGAGGGTCAGAGGCTATGAAATTACCAAGTTCAGGGAGGGCACTAAAGACCACATGAAGTTTAAGGAGGAACTATACAAAAGTTGTCAAGTTCAGGGGAGGAGGGGTCCTGAACTATTCACTGACCAAAGTAATGAAGTTCGAATAGTGTATCTCCTACTAAAAGAAAAATATCGTATATTTTTCTTTTCCTGCAACGACTATTTATTTAAACTATGCATTATTTTTTTAGAGTCAAATTCATATAATATTTGGTTGGAATTTTATTTTTTATCCAAAATATGGAGTTCCAACAACATATTTTATTTTATTTTCTTGTAGATGCAATGAGTATATGTTCCAATTCCTTCTTTTCCTGATCAAGTATATAAAAATTATTTGATTAAAATATTATTATCTTTATCCAAATAAAAAATAAAATCAAAATAATGTTGTTCCAAGTTTTTTTACATATTTGGCACGAAAAAAATAAATTTAGATAACTGGTGGACTTAAAAAATTAAAATATATTTTATTATAATAAATACCACATGGACAAAAAAAATCTTGTGACAGTGCATATGTCACACTCCTATGAATTGTCAGCTTCCAGAGAGTTGAGTCTATCAATATGGTAAGTTTAAGGGAGTATTAAAGATGACAAAAATCATTACTACGCCATCCGCTGGAAATATATATCAGCCGCTAGCCATAAATTATAATATATATTTTTAAAGCCCAAGACTTATTTTAATGGCTAGTCGCTGAAATTAGCAAATCAAGCTGACACGGAACACAAAGGGAAATGAGGAAATGAGGAAATGAGAATTGAAAGGTAAAATATTGAGATGGCTTTTAATTTGTTCATAGGAAAACATTCATCATTTAATTCTTTTTGGCTTTTATGCTATTTAGATATTGATATTTTATACATATTTGTGAGGGATATAAAATAAAACTTTTGTCATGGATGTTGATTTTTATCAGCTGGTGGAAGGGGCAAGAAGGACAGGTGTCGTGTACACTATAATCACACCTATTTGGTGCATTACATTCTTTTTATACACATTAGTATATCATTTAAATTCATAGTATGAAAAAGATAATGCCAAGAAATTAATTTGTTCCTTTTCCTATATGAGTCCAAGATGTGACCATGCAATAAGTGATCGATGTTTAATTAAAACTTTACAAAACCACTATAATTGAGAGCATTTGTATGATTACACATTCTCTGATTACCGAAATTAAAACGATTAAATTACATCCACCTGCACATTCCCCTCCAAACCGCATCTGCACATCACAGCCCGCACCTGTGATTAAGGTTCTATTCCGGAGTCGTTTACTTATAGATCATCCTACGGAGCTAACATAATCATCAAAATTCTATTCCGGAGTCGTTTACTCATAGATCAACATCCGGTCAATCATTTCAACTTAAACTTTCAACCATGAGGCTAAGTATCTCATTTCATTGTGAATTCACTCCGGACCCAAACTGACTATCCTGGCAAGTCACATAACAGCTATAAAGTATAAAATAAACAGTAAATGAGGGAACGAGACTACAACCCTTAAAAATGACCGGCCGGATCATTACAGAAATCAGTTGTGTAGCATAGATTCTTGTTGGAAATACTAATACAAGGTTGAATCCGAAGTTTGGAGGCGATTGAATCTGATTTGTAATCTGCTAAAACTTTGAATCTGCTCAATTATGAGTTTTTATTCAATTGCAATTGGTGTTGTAGTTTGACAATGTTGTTAAGAAATTATTCAGTAAAAGCAAAGTAGAGCAATCGTAGAGATGAAAACAAGGATAAATTTTGGAGATAATTATGTTCAAAGTTGTTGTCATATTGTAGCGTATCTTTTTTCTTTTTGTAACTGAACTTTCGTTTGTTACATTAATCATGCTATTAAAAATAGAAACCTACGGCTGGAAGGATGTTTATTGAAAATATTGTGTATAAGTTGTAAGAAAAACTTAGTTATAATGGATAAATTTAAAACTTTAGAGAAATTTGATAAATAAATTTAAAATATAGTATAGGACGAAAAAATCCCCAATCAAAGCAAAGAACATGCCATTCTTAAGCGTTCGTTGGGCCCCTTTTTTGTATTGCCCTATACACCCTTATAAAAAGAACAATAGATTACAAATTACATCGGTGGGCCCTGCTTTGTACGGGCATGCAAGTCTAGTAACTATTTAGAAGAGTGTTGAGTTTGAGACGAGACTTTTACATCTATACCTGGTTTTGAAATCACAATTGAATCTATATTCATTTTACAAAAAAATTTACAAGCCTATCTATTTTATTATCAACTTTAAATTTATCGGGTCTGAAGTAAGAAAAATTATTAGTCTGAAGTGAAAAAATTACATTTCAGATGCACTTAAGATCAAATAGGTCTGAAATGCAACGAATAGTTTCATGCACCTAAGGCCAATAAGTCTAAAATAAAAAATTGCACTTTAGATGCGCTTATGGCCAAAAGGTTTGAAGTACAATAAACGTTTTCCTACACTTAAGGCCAATAAGTCTTAAGTGAAAAATTGCACTTCAGATGCACTTAAGACCAAAAGGTCTAAAGTGTAACAAATGTTTTTCTACACTTAAAGTCAATAAGTGTGAAGTGAAAAATTGCACTTCAGATATACTTAAGTCAAAAGGTCTGAAGGGCAACCAATATTTTCATGCACTTAAGGCCAAATAGGTCTGAAGTGCAAATTTGTCCATAAACAAAAATTTGTTCTTCAAATTTTAACAATTGAATATGCAATTTAATACCTAAATCTACTCCAAATGTGCTCAAATTTGAAACATAACCTCCAAATATCATCAAGAACAAACCTCAATCATCAATTTGTCAAAACAACAATAAATATAACGAACCTATTTTGCAGTTAACAAAAAGAAAAAACCCCAAGCAATAATAAAAAGTAAAGCGCTACAACAGTTTATCACTGTAAAATATCATAACTTACATATGTTCACGAACACCATATAAAATTATTGTTATCCGAAGAAGAGGAGGAGAAAAATGCCTGAAGTAATTTAAGCAATGGGTACAAGTTTTAAAAAAATAAACAAACGAGTATAGGTTAAGTGGGGGCGACCAAATAGACCTCCATTGCAATTTTTACGTTTGAGACATGTGTAGTTGGTCCTTAGATAGAAGACCCAACACTCAAGAATTGTCTTTTGGCAAAACCAAACTAATTATTTTTAAAATCTAGATTAGGGGTTGTTAGATATTACGAAGCGCAAAACTCAATAGGTGTTGTTGTATCTTAGGGAAGTGATTGCACCAACCCATAACAAACTTGGCATCAAGGGCGATATATTGTGTCATAAAATCTCGATCCGGATCTCTGTTTTTGTCCATCTCCACCTCTATTTAGCTGTCTAGTTCGTCGTGACATTGATAAATACATAGTAATATACTCCCTCCATTTCAGTTTATGTGTGAACTTATTTCCTTTTTGGTCCATTCTAAAAAGAATGACCTCTTTCTAAATTTGAAAACAATTTAGCTTAAATTTACAATTCTATCCTTAATGAGAAACTTTTATGATCACACAAATACTCTGGGCCCATTTTGATTTGTTTAGGACTACAAATTTTAAAAAAAAATATTTTTTCTTAAACTCCGTATCCAGTCAAACAGATTCACATAAATTGAAACAGAGGGAGCAATTGTTAACTTTTTCTCCCAGAAGCTAAGATACAACCTCAGGGAGCCACTTTCTGCATAAACATTTTGCTACAGAAGTTTGTCTATATTGCAATTGTCAACACTCCTGTGGAATTATCATAGTATTCCTCATGGGGACAGCCTGTAATTTTTCATTGGCATTTTTCGTACTACTATATATACTTTTGCGCATAAAAAACAATAACAATACCTCAATCCAAGTTTACTATAAAAGATTTATTTGTTCCATTTTACAATTCGTAGTCCATGACAACCTCCCAAATCTTTTTTTCTTCATTACAGTTTATGGACATTGTTTCATCTGACAACAAGCTCTATTCTATTTTAAAAGAAGAAGATTTTAAAACTATTTTTTTTTTTTCATCAGGTTAAATCACAGTATTACAAATATTTCGCGTGGCTGCTAATTCGATCGGTTCTGGAAATAGGTATCCGCAGCTGTTGTGGGTGCCATCAAGAGTATTTGGAATGTCACAACAAGAGTAGTATTTTTAAGCTAAGGTTGCTCATGTCCTTCAGGTAACTGTCTTCGGATCCTAGAGTTGGGAAAAACTATTTGTTCTGAACGATAAAGATGTTGCTTTTACCGGCTAATATGATCTTAGTGTGGTGGCGGATTCAAAATTTAAAGTTTATGGATTTCTACGTCAACTTCAAGTAAATTTACAATAATAACAGATCAAATATATAAATTTTTTAGTGAACTTTTTAATATATAAAAAGGATCTAAGCAAAAGTTATTGGGTTTCCATGAACTCATACGCGGTACTTTAGATCGCCACTGTCTTAGAGGTCCTATAACAACTAGTTGAATGGCGACGCAAAATGACGGATTTGTTTGATTTTTCTTTCAAATATAATATTAGAGTATCAGCTTCCATGTACCTTGATTATTTCACCTAGTTGCAAGGTGCAACTTGCACCCAATATATCTGTTCTTAAAATCCAGGTAAATTTAGGGATTCAATTTAATTTACTTTACGTCTTTACCTACAGTCAGTTAATTCTGAACTTTAGAAAACGTCAAGCAATGTGATCAGCTAATCAGTCAATGAATACAGTCAGTTAATTCTGAAATTTATCATGTATATTTATTTGCAAACCTAAAATATGTAACCAGTGTGCCTCCTTTCCAATTGATTAAACTTTTAGACGGGACAAACACAAAATAATCATAGTTTCAAGAGAAAAAGGTTGGAATACGTACACTCACAAGCAAAAGTTTTTTCGTGTTTGGAAAAAGAATGTAAGGTGTCATGTTACAGATTTTGAATAATACTATGTAACAAAGAGTAGTATTACTCCTACTCTTTTCGTTCAAGTTTTTTCGATTCACTCAATTCAATACTCAAAACACTTTCTATTCGTATTCTTAAATGTATTATGCATTTGCTATTTTTTTCTTTTTTACGACAAGAAATTCGCCCACGATACCTGTTTAAACAAGTACAAAAAAAAAAAACCTTATATATAGTTTACAGTAGTACTTAAAATGAAATCCATCAGATTGCCAACCCTTGAACGTACTACTTGATTTGTGTACTGCAACTCTATGTCAACTGTACTTGCAGTGCTAGTACCATCTGCACTTGGAATTTTTCATTCATCTAATTTCTTTAAATAAAAGGAAATCTTTTGATTAAATTATCTTTTGAAACGATGCATCCGTTCCTACTTGCTATGCCTGTGGTCAACTTAACCTTCATTCCAAGTTATTACTAGTACTCGTTAACTAGTTGACTTATAATAATTTTTTGTTATAAATATAATTGTATTTAATGTGAATATCGAGAGATTTCAGGGTTTGTTACATGGTGGCTAAGTCACTTTTTCTCTATAAATATAGGAGTTTTATCCCATTATAAATCATCCCAAATCAATAAGAATTCTCTCTCCCTACTTTTCTCTACAACATTCTTCTTCCTCTTTCTTAGTTTATAACATGTTATCAGCACGAGACTCTAATCAATTGAGTAGAGGGCGGTTGTTTTAATTTGTAGATATACTATTAATTAGTTGTCTAGCATTTGAGAAATTAAACCCCCGTAGAGAGAAGATATAGGAAGTTGCGTGAGTCTCTTGGGTGAATACATTGATATTCTTATACTAGGAATCTACTTCGATCACCAGGCTTTGGGATATGTGCATAGCGCTCAACATGTAATAATATTGAGCATAATGATTGTCAATTGTTCCATGAACTTCCTTCATGAATAAATTCTGGACTTATGGTAAGTATTTTGCCTTAATTATTTTTCTCTTTTAAATTCTTGAAATTCTATAATTTGATTTTAAATACAAGCAAAGACAATAAATTTTTCTTATAACTCTAGTAAAGTTTGTAAGAAATTATAACCATCCGAATTGGTAAAATTCTACGTCTTACCATGATCAAAATCGTATGATTATGGGCACAAGAAGTGAAAATCCGTCTCATTGAATTTGCTTCATTCTCATTCCCTTGAGAGAATGTGATAGCAGTATGTGATAAGTCTGAAAGAACACAAAATTATTACCATGAAGGTATCAATGTGTGGACGTGACGATAGACAAAACTATAATCGTCATCATTGTGGTAATAAGAACAATAAGGATTCTCAAAATAATTCTTTGCTCTGTGAAAGTAATATTTGTCATCAATTTGACATGAGATTTTGTAAAGCACATATAGATGATTATGGTCCATTCATGATGTGAATGTGACAACATGTGATTTATGAATACATATTCATTTTTGGAAGAATATGAACGTGCTAGTGGATACCACACTCACCTCTAGAAAGAGGTTTGAGATGAAATAAGAAAATAATTTCATTATTATGGCATGAATGGTGATTGATCACCTATTATGATTATCCCAAAATACTTTGGCAATGTAATTATTACAGGACATAAGAAAGCAACATATCTTGCCTATAATAATTTTGACCATGATCAACTCCTTGAAAGAGATATTCACCATATGAATGTTGATGAGTATGTGGTAGTACAAAAGTAATTGAGAGATCTAGAAGAGTCAATTATTACTATTTTGGATGAATAAAATTAATTATTAATAAGGCACTGTGCCGTACTAAGTCTCAAAGAAACTTATTGAGCTTCTAATATATTCGCGAAAGCGGTTGGTCATATTGAGACTATAAATAAAGAAAAAATTTATACGCGCATTGAATAAACTGCTAAAGACCTAAAAAATTCTCCATTAAAAAAACTGAAATAGTACCACTAATTGGGAAGTCTACGCAGGGGAATTAGTTGTTTACATCAATCATAAAAAGTAAACGCTACAACATCTCTTTATAAGCCAATCCCATCGTATGCATATGTATATGCAACAACAATTAAGATAGCAGTAATTCAATTCAAGAAAAGATCACAGTTTAGGCAAAGATGGGGAGCAGATTGGTGTGGAAAATTGTTTTGCTATTGGTTTTTGTTGGATGGCTCTTCATCTGGATACTGTTACCTACAAAGACTTACAAAGATTCGTGGACTCCCCAGCTCCAAATCAAGCTCAACTCCACATATTTTAGAGAACAAGGTAGTAATTAATTAAATTAGCTTAGTCCATAATTTCTTCCCGTTTTTCCAAGTTAATATAACGCCAAATCTGAACCATTTCCTAAAGTTCATGAGCATATTTGGACCTTTGCCCTAAACCTAATTGACACTTGTTTACTGCAGGGATAAATCTTCTTTTATTTACATTTCCTATAATGTTGATAGCTGCTTTGAGCTGCATCTATCTTCATCTTTACAGCAAGTCAAGTTCTGATCAGAGGTAATTAGTTAATGATTTAATTTCATTTTCTCGTTCTCAGCCATTAATATTTATCACGTACGTTGGAGGAACAAAAGGATAACATAATTATATACAGTAATAATGGCAATAAGGGGCAATATTTTCGTTCATGGAAACGTCCTGTGCTTGCGATGGCTCCTCTGGGAATTGTGAACGCCGTTGAGCTTGCCTTTGCTGCTATGTTTATCGCCCTTCTAATTTGGTCTTTAGCCAACTACGTCTGTATCAGCTTTGGCCGTCTCCATATGCACAACGCTGCAGAGAAAGTGTAGGTTTTCTATTGTTGATATATATATATATATATAT